>JANSTS010006091.1:0-24373 GCA_026546915.1 Sylvicola fuscatus | reverse complement strand
CGAATCTATGCATTTTTAAAATATTCTAATGATGCAGAAATGTATGCACATGCATGCATAGTAACTATGTGAAATTTCAAGTCCATAAATGTTCAAAAATTTGATGAATATTTTAAGTTGTTTTTTTTTGATGCAGTTTTTTTTTTTTTTGATATAAAGTGCATTTAGATTTATTCACAAGATCTGTTCAAAAAATGGCCAAAATTAATAAAATCCGTCAGTATTATTGGCTCGGGAAACTGCATCAATATAGCGAATATATGCACAAGTATATGCACATTGCACATGCATCCACAACAACCATTGATGTGAGATTTCAAGACTCTGTCTCAATTTAAAAAACATTTTGTTTAATTTATTAACAATATTTTATTTATGCTTATTTATGTGTACATTTGTTGGTAGTTATAAATGTCTTTATTTAAGAACATGATTTCCTTAAGCAAAAAGTTCTTTTCTGGTTCTGTTTTTTTTTGTTATAATTCTTATATCGTTTTCTGTCATCGTACAACAAATTTTGTTTGTAGACAATAGACATACCATCTCTTTGGACATACCTGGTATGATTGGCCATTCTTATGAAAAAATAAAGAATAAATTTACTTAAAACAATATATTTAAATATTCTTTATTACAATATATTTTGTTTCTATATAAGATGTTGGTGTAATTACAAAAATGCCAGAGGAAATTCAAATCAATGAAGTTCCACAAAATATGTGTGAAAATAAAGATGTTGGAAAATTTAAATGAGATTCCTTTGTTTCGAGAATGGCACTTGAAGTGATATATTAAAAGTAAATTAGAAGAAATCCAATAAAACGAAAAAGCGTAACCTTATACAGTATAGTAGTCATTAGAGTATAATATATTTAATTCATCCTTGAAGGCAGTGCTGTTGGCAGAACTAAGATTTGCGGATTTTGTTGATTCTAACTTTCTACACAATGTTGCTGTTTTAAACATCTTTTTGGCACTTTCTTTTTGTTTGTTCGACTTTTTTTTATTCATTCTTATTATTTATTTATTGAAAAATATTAATAAAAAATAAAAATTATTTTAAATTATAGTTAATTGTAATAGAAGTGCCCTTGCGGAATTCGGCGTACAAGGTTATGGCTACACACGAGTATGTTGATATGTGTACACTCGAAATGCCTAAGCCATTCGTGGTTCTTCCTCAGTAGGACTGCTAAATCAAAAATAAAATAAATTAAAACATAATCTAACGCAAAACTAAAACTTATCAAATTAAAATCATTATTCGTCTCAATTTTCACAAACAAATAATTTTCATAAATTATTTGTCATAGGCGAACAGTTCAATAAATTAATGGATGGATACTTAATGGTCCTCGTGAGGTGCAAGACGGAAAAATGTAATTGAAAATAATATTGGTATACATAAACGAGCATTCTCCACGTATCATTAACAACGCTTTAAACATCAATTCATTAAAGACTATCTACCAATTAGAACCTAAATTGTCGCTAATTAATATTACTTTATTTGTTTAAATCTATTAACATTTTGACGTTACCCCGACCATAGAAAACGTCTTCCCCATACTGTTGAAACAAAACGTTATCTATAAGATATTTACATTATATCACAACTATAACAACTATAATAATTGAGTTAATCTATCAAATGTACAATATTTACAACAATTTACTAAAGTCATTTATCGGCAAACTGAACATTTACCAAATGGTATAAATACTAATTAAAGGGTGACGTGTTACGAGTATATATAATATTGTAAATATACTTTGAGCGGGCATTATTGTTATCTGTTATACTAGTTAGTTATGTTATTTATTGTAAGCTTGACTGAAGACGAGATCAACGTTTCCTCAAAACGATACACGAATCGTTGTAATTTTGATTATGTTTCATGAAGACGTGAGTCCTCGTGCAAAAAAATGGCCATTCGATTCAGTCCTATCGATAATTCATATACACGAAACCACACCAGGGCAGACAAAGGGAAGCTACTGTCAACATAGCTGAAATTTGAACCGAATGATAAGCTCGACCGCAGTTATATGCTGGTCTTGGGTAAAGTATATGAACTGGTGGCGGCTCCTCAATGTCATCAAATTCTTTTGGGTCGAAGCGTGACCCGAAGTCACTCTCCAAATCACTGTCTGTATAAACTAAAGAAGATGACGGAATACCAATAGACCTTAACACACAATTAAGTAATATCCAGAGCAGCCAGGGAAAATTTAATTAGCAAGTGTTAGTAATTTCAAATGCCACACCACCAGAAAAAGAAAACTTACTTTTCACATGTGTCCACATTGAGGGCGCTTACAGCACTGCTACTAACATCAATTGGACCACCTTCGCTGGTCTCCAAAATCGGTATGCACCCATGGAAACCATGCTCGTAGCGGCCTCCAGTGAAATTGAACAGATCTGGTGCACCGCCTATGAATGGATTGCCCTTCAGGTCAATATGGATTCGCTCGGTTGGGCGAGACTCGATCAACTGTGCAATCTGGTCAGTTTCCAATGTTCCCTGATTGCCATTCAACTTAATGATGGCAACGTGTCGGTCACCATCATCAACACGCTTCTGAACGTGTTTAATGACAGCCTCTTCGTCGTTGATGCGGAAGGAATACTCCAAATAGCCATCGACCACAGCCAATGAGATGTAATCTTGGCCATCATAACGTTCGCCCTTCGGTTGGCCGTACCAAACTAGCAGACCGTTGTTGTGTGTGGTTGAGAACATTAAAGCAATAAGAATTTCACTATTTATGAATGGGAAAGCTTCTTTGTTCAATTCAAGATAACTGTGTCCCTTGTAGTTGGTCGTCAACTTAAGTGTGACATCTGTAAGATATTATAATTTAATTTATAGTTTGTTTAGCGAACAATTAATAATAACCATATTGGCATGTGTTTCCAGTAAATCCAATTGGGCAGTCGCACACAAACTCGGTACCCTTCGCACGACAGATTCCATTGTTAAGGCAAGGTTCTTGTGCTTGGCAAACATCAGTAATTTGTTGACAATCATCTCCCTCAAATCCTGGTGGACATTGACGTGTATTCCGCGATGAGATCTCGTTACTGTCGCCACAGTTCTGGACATTAGCTGCATCCAAAATTTCACGAACCATGTCAATACGTTGTCCAGAAAGCTCCAACTATAAACAAACAAAAATTTTTATTATTCAGAAAATATAGGCACGTACAAGGTAGTAAACATACCCCAGATACACATCCATCGAATCCGCGCATGACATCCAAACCCTTGTTAAGAATGACTCGCTTGTCAAAACCGCCAATGTATAAATTCGTCTTCAAGTACATGCTTCGAGCTGGTCCAATAGTTTTTCCGGTTACTTGTGGTAAATCATTGATCTGTAAATATCCTTCGCCATGTCGACGTCCAATCGACACAATTGTCCACTTGTTGGCCGCAATAGGATGTTGGGAGCGAATAACGACTGGCTTCAGTTCTGAAATGTGCCAAACGAATTAGAATACCGCTTCATTGTGTGATTTAAAAAATGACTTACTGGCTCCAGTGTTGAAACGGAATTCAAGGTGTTTGTCTTTCAAAACGACGGCAGCAAAGTCACCGTTTGCATGCTCTGACTCAGCAACATACATAACAACACCATCCTTCACGTTATCAGGACGAATTTGGAACTTGATGTTCAGTTTTGAGGATTTTGGTGTTCTAGGTATAAAGTTACAAACAATTAAAAACAACAATTATTTTACAAAAAATAAACTCATACCTGTAAGCAGCGTAGCTGCCATCACGGAAGCTCAAATTGCTCTCATCCAAATGTTCTGTATATTGGCAACGATCACCGGTCTTGTTTAGTGGGCAGAGACACTCAATTCCGAATTCCATATCCTCACAACGTCCACTACCACAAATTCCAACAGAACAGGAAAGACCCTCAACAGCACAGATTCTTCCTGTAAATCCTTCTTGGCAAACACACGTGTATCCGTTCAATGATTGAGTTTCGAGGCAAATGCCACCATTGTCGCAGGGATTGTCAGCACACGGCTCACATGCTGTGGTTCCGACAACATGAACGGCGTCTTTGTTCAACTCGAGCTCGTGATCCTTGACAATCAACCGACTGATGCATCCCACAAAACCTTCCTTGTGTGCAACAGCGCTAGGGGAAATGTCTTCGAAACGTGGCACACCGCCAACATGCATATTCTCACCAAGATCCAGACCAGTAAACGATCGAGATGGGAAAGATACCGGATGTTGATCGTCAACAATCATGTAGCCATCACGACGATTGCGGCTTACCTTAACTGTGTGCCATTCGCTTAAAGCGATTGGCTTCTCAGATCGGATGGTAATTGGTTCATTGCCGAAATCAAAACGGAACTCAGGGTAGCCATCATTAAGGGAGAGTGCAATGAAATCGCCGTTAGGGCCTCGTTTCTCACCGTTGTACAAGATAAGACCGCTCGGTTTCTCCGGCTTGAAAGTAATTTCAAAGTGGAATCTTGTGTAGGCGTCAGCCAATTTCGGGAAGACCATGTAACTCTTTGGTGCCTGTGGGAAATGGGGTATGGCTCCAGTGACCACTAGTGTCGTTGGATGATCGGTTGTTTGGCCGCTAACGGTTGCACTGCAGATATAGGTACCAGCATCCCTTGCCTGGACCTCCTTCAGACGAAGATCGCTCTGCAAGAAGAAAAAAACAGCTTAAGTTTTAGATAAGTCCAATAAAACAAAAAAACCTACACTTGAGGTGTCCTGATCTGGAGCAAACTGTCCATGTTGTCGGGTCCATTTGAACTGAGCAGAGTAATGATCTTGTTTGCATCTCAACACTACGTCGGAACCAACTTCGGCGTGTTCAACAGAGGGTTGATGAACAATCCGCTGTGCCTGTTGTGCAACGTGCAGTTCGTAGGTTGATGAGAATGTCTCACCATCATCCGTGTAGCATGTGCAGATGTAGACTCCGCCTTGCTCCTTGTTGGCATCAGCAATCATCAACTTGTTACCATGTTGCTAAATGAACAAATACAGGACCGTTAGATTCAGCGGACATGTACAAAACTGACAAATATTCAACCTTAACGTTGCGTGGCATTGGAGCGTTATCCTTTGCCCAAACGACTCTAGCGTGAGGCACATCCATGTTCATGCATTCCACGTCAATAGATTCTCCAGGTTGCAAAAACGACGATGAAGGCTCAAGCTTCAATAGCGGGAGCTTTTCAGCTGCTGCATTGTTGCAAATTGTAAAGTTTGGAATTTAATAAGAGATTAAAACTTAGTTCAAAATCAATTCGAGGACAATATTAGATAATTTTTAAATAGTATAAAGGCCAAATGAGATTTTTTTTTTCGTTTGTTCAGTAGTTCAAGTAGTTACAGTCAGATTGGTCCTTGATGTCATTTACTGTGCTACACATAAATTACACACAAAAAGACAAGCACAAGCGCAACTAACACAGCAACTGCAAATAACGCTAAAATACACTCAAAGCCAGGACAAACATTTCCAGGTTTATGGGAGTAAATTAAGTTTTATTAATTTTGTCAAGATTGATTATGGTTTTCATGCAATTTAATGGCCAAAAAATTTGATCAACAATTGTGTAGCTGAAGAACAGCCACTTAACACTTAAGAAGAAACAGAAATAGGGATTTAAAGGCGACTGACTTCCTAGTCGCAAGCACACAACATTAAAACAACCACTCTTTTGATTACATACCCTTTACCAGAAAGACTTTTTACCAGAGCAAACTAAGACAGACACTGCTTTCATTTATTTGTATGTACAGCAACTATACTTAGCCTTATATATTTACCACAAAAGATGACGAAACGATAGCAGGGTAGCAAAAACAAATGACCATAAAGATCAATTTGAAGCAAAATTTTTCTACTAGGAGCAACAACAAAACAGGACAGAATACGTCTGCAAAATTGCTTTGAGTTTAAGACATTTTGACATTATTTCGTACACTTTGAGAGCAGATATTCAATAAAGATTTTACTATTAATCATTTGAATCGATGCCAGTAGCCTTTCTTTGTTCTGTGAAACATCACTATGCCCACGTAGTACCTCGAAACCTTTAAAGCAAAATACATCAGACAACAGTAATATAGTGGACTACACGTTACATGAAACTAAAACACTAAAATTTCAACGAAGCGACCAACTTTCACGTCTAACAAACATTTTTTGTGGATTTAATATTGAACATTTTTGAAAAGATCTTCCATTTTGCTAAATTTAGTTACACTGAATTGGAAAAACCTAAATTAAATCTTTGTAAAAGGGAAATCAAATCTCTTAAATATGAGAAACTAAAAAACATAAAAAGAAATTTAGAAACACAAAAAAGACATGAGAAATACCAATAGGTTTAAGCGAAAAATAATTAAAAATAAAGATCAAAAACAAACCAAATACATGCGGTGCAGTCGACGTTTTGTGGCCTCTTTAAGTGCGGTGCAAAGGTTGATGAGAGCAGGTCTTCTCATCGGAATTGTCTGAGCAATTCCCATCTGACCATTACAAACTAACCGACCCTGTATGCAATGTTTCGTCGATGATTTGCAGTGGAACAATTGTGGCCAACAACTGGTGTCAGCTTCTGTGATCAGCCACCCCCAAATTACTCGGTGCAGGTCCAATTACCGAAGTCGGTAATTTTTTTTTTGTGATTGTTGGCGGAAGGAGGAGTAAGGGAAGGTTGGTCGCGTTGAACACCATTTTGTGTGGTAATTATTAGGGACTCAGAATTCCATGAGATTTGAGAATCAAAATATGATTCCATTCGAATGTTGGTTCAGGGCAAAGGCGTCGATAATGGGATTTGTAATTTTTGTTGTCATATATTAAAGAAATTTTTTGGCCAAATGTGGAAGGATATTGCAAAAAAAAATGCAATAAGAAAAAATGTTAAACATGATTCAAGTGAAGGATGAAAACAAACCGAAGAATTTCAAAACTTTATGAAATTCTAATGACCTCAGAAATTGTTTAAGTATGCTGAGTTAAAAAATGTTTATGTTATGAACAAGAAATGCATGCAGCATGATTTAAGACATATGTTTCGTCAATGCATTCTGTGATATAGTACAAGGTAAAATTATAAAAAAAAAAATCTTTTCAGTTATTAAAGTTCAAGATATTAAAAAAATATTAAATAATGTAATTAGTATGTAAAGAAATATGTTAAAAAATTTATAAACAGCAAAATGCAGAAAATGTCGATCGTGTGTGTATTAAAATGTGCGTAAGGATTTCACTTTATCTCAAACAAAGTGACAAGTAAATGAGAAACCTAATTTTGCAACTTCAACACAAAATTATTTCACCAGTTGCACAAAAATGAAACGAAAATGAAATATTTATGAAGGCAGAAGCCATTAAACAAAACGTACAGCCTATCACACCAACAAAGTTATTGGTTTCAATCAACTTAAACAATATCATAATTTATTAAAATGCAAATGAAAAAGCACGAATAACGAGAGATTTCACATTCTGCGTAAAAATGTGAAAAATGTAATAATCAATGTAAAAGTGCGAAAGATATTTGAATGAATGTAATACGAGTACATGATTGAGGATGCAATTGAATGGCGGAAGCCAGCAAGGAAATGCCATAGAAAATAGATGTCGATGAGGTGAAAACGTAAAAGTAAGAAGACGATTGAAGAAATCATAAGAATGCATAGATTTCTCTTTGTTCTTTATTACATAAATACTTGCAAATAATATGTAAGAATTTTCAGAAAATCTGTGTTTAATTATTGTTTAAATTGCTAAAAATATAATTATTACATTTGTGCATTTTACGGATGCAAATCAACTTAAAAAAAAACAACTATAACATAATTCGAAAAAAGTGAAAGTGTGCGTTGGTTCAGTTGCGTCTTGCGAAGTGTTCGATACATTGTAAACGATTTATCACTTATTATAGGTTGGCAATTCACTTTTGATTAAATCAAGTAACAATTGGCAGTGGGAACATTTCAAACTCCATCTTTAAATTATCAACAATTTCTAGTAGACATTGATTCTAACATTAACTGAACAGGAGTAGTGAACGAGTAAAAAAAAATTATTGTTAAGGAGTTCCACACCAAATTATTTGGAAATAAACTCGTGATAAAAATATTAAGCTTTCTAACGTCTGTTCCTCAGGGCTCAGCTATATAAAATTTCTATTATTCAATACATTTATACAATTGTCATATATCTCTTGGCTGGTTAATAAATATATGGAGAAACAAATTTAAGAGCTTTTAGCGTGTCGTCGTCGCAATGGTCTTTCACGGTGTTGACGACGACGACGATTGTACTCACGCGAATATTTCACATCGACATAGTTCTGGGTCACTTGGCCGTCATTCATAGTCACTTGGCAGATGTAACGGCCCGCGTCTTCTTGACGCATGTTGCGTAAAATCAAGCGCTTGTAGTTGACGTTAGAGGCTGTTACTGGGATTTCGGCGTATTCACGGCGCCACTTAACTTGCTAGTGTCGTGTGGCAAAACAAAATTGAAACAATTAACAAAGGAATTCAGGTGGCGCTTGAATTTCTGAATACGAACTTGTACGTTGGAAGAATATGCTGGTGAGTCACAATCAAGGGAGACTGTCTCTCCTTCTCGAATATGTTTGACGACACCATGCTGAGTGGGTGGACTGTGGACTACTTCATGATCTTTAATACAAAGGGAAATATTAATTGGCATTTATATCAGTTATAAACCAAGCAGGTGGTTTAAACGGCCCTTTTCACTATTTGGCTAATTAATCCAAACTAACCGTTAATCAAAACTTGAGCCGTCTTTGTTACATTTCCGTAATTATTCTCCGCTGTACAGTAGTAAAGTCCTGCATCGCTGACTGTGATGTGATGGAATTCCAAAATATTACCTCGAACAATTACCGATCTGAAACGAATTCATAGGAATCAAGATTTTCTACATAATTCAGGATGTTAAATTCTAACCGAGATAGTGGGGCATTATTCTTAGAATGCCAGTAAATGTGCATTGGCTGATCGCCAGTGGCATTACACTGGATAAAAACATTCTGACCCGCTCGAACACGCAAAGGCATCGCTGGATGAAGGGTGATGCGTGGTAAACCTGGTAATAAATTTGTTTCAGCACAGAACTTATCTCCTGCTAAACAGCCAAGAAAACAGTTGAAAGATACATACCAACAACAAACAATTCAACAGAGTATAACGGACTGGCATAGCCGGAATCTTCGTAAATGAGACACTCATAGACACCAGCAGCATCTTTGTTAACTGATTCAATAACAAGTTTATGGCCAACAAGGGTAGCAGAAGATGGCAGACTTTCACCATTTCGACGACGCCACGACAGTTGATTATGTTGGTTTTCGATCTGACAGTTTAATTCAGCCCGCTCGCCGACATTAACGTTGTATGGCTGCTGTGACTGATAGTTGTTTTGATTATTTGTGTAGTGATCTCCGCTATTGGGATAGTAAGTTGGCCGGTCTGTGTACGGCGCATTTGGTTCATAGTATGGGCGATCTCCATCGGAAGGACGAGGGCGATCGGTATATTGTGGACGTGGCCGTTCTGTGTACGAAGGTTCATCATAGTGATCATGGGCTCCTAAAAAATGGAAATGATGTTTAATATGTCCATAAACAATTTGAATGGAATTCATGTTTGCAGTAAATCCAAATACCTTGCTTTCCATTTACTGGGCAGTTAATATTACAAATGATGTTTATGATTTTTTGCTTTATAAGTACATTAAGATCTGCTTAAACTTACCAACATCACCACGACGGGGTTTCACAACTACTCGAATGTATTTCTCGTCACTTCCAGCGGCGTTAGAACTTGAGCAAATATAGGTTCCTTCGTCAGACATTCTCGATACATATTTGTGGATAACCGCATATCCTTGGCTGCTTAAAATCAACGAAATGTAAGTTTAAAAAAAATCAGAAACTCTAATGTTAAACACCCACCTTGACCGATCAGAAGCATGTAAAACTTCATGCCTTACTGTATCACTTGGATCCCTCCATTGCACGCCAGCTGCAGGCACTCCAGTTGCGGAACACTCCAATTTGAACTCGTCTCCCTCAGTTACTTCAATAGTTTCTTCTTCTGGTGTTATGTGGATGATTGGACTCTGTTGAACGTTTAATGAAGCCACTACACTGACAGAGCCGGCGATGTTGGATGCCCGGCATTCATACTCGCCAGTCTCGGCCAAGGTCACTTCGCTAAATGTGATTGTGCCAGCATACTGTTCCTTAACGTTCTGAGGGAGTGGTCCGCCATTTCGTCGGGTCCAGGTTAGTTCTGGCGTTGGAATGCCAGCAATAGCACGACAACTGAGCATAGCCGATTCACCAACGTGTATGGTTTGTGGTTGCAGTGGATACAATTCAAGTACGGGTGCCTCGCGTGCTATAGTAAACAGATAAATCAATTAGTAAGGATGATTTTCTACAACTGATTTGGCTATTTCGAAATGAGCTACCATTTCCTGATCTGCGTGCTTGCGATGAAACGAGAAAAAGACGAAAAGAATTGCCAAAAAACAGACTCAAAACAACTCTTTCTCAACAATAACTGTTAATGGGAAACACCCCAGTTATGCAACACTTACGTTCAACATCGATGATTGTTGATTCTTCGACAGTACCGCCTGGACTCTCAGCGATGCACGTGTAAACGCCACGATTGTCCGGTTTGGCATTCAAGATACGCAGAACATTGCCAGTCTGCTGAACGTTCGAACCGAACGACTCGTGAATCTTTGTCCATTTTATGGTTGGATGTGGATTTCCGCTAGCGGCGCATGTCAATGTGAAATCTTCTCCTTGATTGATGTTGTACAGCTCTTCAAACTTAGGTATATGTGGTGGTTCACTGAAGAACGGAATTTAATGAAAAGTGGAATTCAATCTAAAAGAAAACTGTAAACTTACGCTGTTGATTGAATCACGACCTCGGCGACGACTGTCTTAACACGCTGAGTGACGTATGACGTGAAAGAACACACATACTGTCCAGAGTCTTCAACGCGGGCATTCGAAATCAGTAAGACACCACCGTTGGCGTGAACATTGTATGGCAAGGAAGGAACTCGGGCCTTTGACCAGTTTATAACACCAGCATCTTGTCCGGCGCATGTAAGACGAACTTCATCACCAGGACGACCAGTGAAATATGTGGGAGTAATTTGTACGTGGCTTTCGGTTGGCGGTGGTGGACGGGTTGGTGGCACAACTGGTTGGCGACTATAAACGTAGACGTGGACAATTTCAGAGTCTTCGCCAACGTTGTTCTTGGCGAAGCAGCGGTAGTCACCTTCGTCAGATTTGCGGATTTGGCTAAAACGGAGTATTCCATTGTCGGAGACAACGTGCGATATGGAAGATCCATCGAGTCGTTCCCATACAATGAGAGGACGAGGATAACCCTCGGCTTGGCATTGAATCTCAGCCAGCGAGCCTTCATCAGTTTGAACATATGGTGGATTCACTGTCACCCTTGGTTGATGCGGACTTACACCAGAAGATGCTTTTAAATAAAACAATTATGTTAGGATCTCGATTGTTTAACAATTTTAAAAATTTTCTGCTAAGCAACTAATTTACCCATTCGTCTTATATAATCCTTACTGAATGCTTGTACCAACAAAAATAATTACTAAATAGATAGAAAAACCAAAATGAATTTAAGGAACTTACCACCAACATTGACGGTAACCTTGGATTGGGCGAGATCGCCTTGACTCTGTCCTTGGCAAATGTAAACACCGCTGTCAGAATATTGAACATTGGCGATGATAAGAGTGCCACGTTCCTCATATGCGGACTCAGAAAGTCGTCCATTTTCTTTAAGCCAGCGAACTGTAATAGGTCTCTAATAGGATAATAAAATTATGTTATAGTGGCACATTTGTAAATAATTTTATTTTATTTACTTGGTTGATGGTGTGATATCCCTGGCAACGAAGGCGCACTGTATTGCCGACTTCGACAATTTGTAGCGTTGGCGATGAAATGACGATTGTGATAACCGGGGATGGTGCCGGAGTAGAGCTTGGATATCCTGGTCCTGAATTATACCATAAAAATTAAAACAAATTCTCTTTTTTGCTCAAAATATGTGCATAATATCTATGTACAAATTGTGAATTTTTTCCCATTTTGTTTAAAATATTAGTCAAGTGAAATTAAACTTCTTAAATAGTCCTTATCAGAAATGTGATAAAAAATGTTAGTTACTTGGTTAGATATTATGGTACATGAGTCGAGATGTGTTTTAAATTTGGCAAGTTTCTCAATTCTAGTTTGTCTTTGAATTTCTTGAAAATGTTGATTCCATTGAATGTAAAACACGAAAAGCCACATAAAAGCCGGTCTACACAGAAATCAATTAGAATTTTGGTATTTAAAGTGACTGCTATAAGATTCTATCCAACATTACATTGATACCGTTACGGTGTAGATCGGCTAAATACAACAAAAAGTGCATAATATCCGTAAGTGTTTTCATATTGAAATGATACTTTTCCTTTTTCTATATTATTTAAACAGACTCTGCATCGTGTTCTTCTTTCAATTGCAAATCTTAGCATGTTTATGAATTTTCTTGGTTTCAAAATGTCTATAATAAATGATACTTCGATACTTTTCATTAAAAAAAAATCAGAAAAAAGAACTAAAATTGAAGGTGAAAACTTAATGGTTAAATCCTTACCAAAGCCAATGCATCTTTTAAGAGAACTAATTTCAAATATTGTGCAATCAAATGTGAAATGAGTCTCGTATAATAAAAAATGTTTGATTTGTAAATGCATTCACTAAATTATGTGGATTTTTGTGGATTTCTTACCTGAGCTTTCGCACATGTCGCCACGGTAGCCAGGCTTGCACGCGCATACAACGCGTCCGCCAGACTGCAAGCTACATGATTCGCCATTATTATTGCATGGGCATGGCTTGCAAGATTGTCCGTCGCGGTAATGCAATGGGGCGCAAGTCTGTATTTTAAAATAAAAGAAACATTTGTATGAACTTAATAGTATTTGAATACAATGAAAGAGGAAAATTTACTTCGCAACTGGTTCCACGATAGCCTGGTGGACAACGGCAAATCTCAACCTCGGAGGCGAGACCGTGTCCTGTGTGAGTGGGCACAGCGGAGTCTAGAGCAACGTCACTGATCGACACCGATGAGGTTCGCTCCTTAAGACTAGCACGAACCAAAATTTGATCAATTTTAGCCAAAGCTTGCATCATTTCAGAGCGCGAAGCGGTAGCTGGACCTGTTCTCTGGGACGTACGCCATGCGCTTTCGTGCAATAAGGCTTCCGTGTGCTAAAAAACATTATAGTCAGCAACTTAATTGGACGTAAGCTATGCGCATGAATCTACTAACCCCTTCATATTTATTTGGGCGAGTCCAGTAGAGTGTCAAACCATTACCCTTGATAATAATGTCTTGATCTTCTACGTAAATACCGTGACCTTCACTGCGAATAGAAAACTCCAACTTGCCACCGTATGACAACAAGCGGTTGCCAGTGAATCGCGATGGAAGGCTCCAGAAGTAAGTGTCACCATCTTCAACGTTCTGAGACATTTCATTGGTGCCAATGCTGCGTGAAATGTTATCGCCATCAATGCGAACGCGACCCTCACGATCGGTCAATGGGAAATTGTCCTCGAATATAATCATTGGAATCTGTTCACGATATTGCTGTGAAGCAGAGCATGTGCGTGTCGCACCGAAACAGAAGCAAGAGCTGCATCCCATTGGGTTAGTTTCGGATAAACCATATGCACCTTCTTTGCACTGATCGCAAAGTTGTCCTGTGACCAACGCCTTACATTTACACTCGTTTTCGTCACAAGAGCTGACTCCACGGCGGTCACATTGATCACAATCGGTGTAGGGATCGGAGTCAGGTTCAAGGCGGCAGGCGTCATAACTTCCCATGGTTGCATTACCTTCGTATCCAGCAGCACAGAATTCGCAAGAGTCACCTTCTGTGTTATCACGGCAGTTCTACACAAACACAGTTTATTTCTTTTATCCAAAAAAAAAAAATTATGTTAACTTACCTTGCAAACTCCGGTGTCGGGATCACATTCGTCCGAATGCCCATTGCAATTACATGGCTCACAAAGTCCTAAGTATAAGCCTTCGTCGCTGCGAGTATAACCTGGAGCACAATCCTCACAAGACAATCCTTGGAAACCAATTGGGCAGGCACATTGTTCTACTTCATAAGCACGGGAATAGCCTCGTGAATTTTCAGTGGCCACATCCAAAACTACTTGGGACAATGTAGCCCTATCTGTAGTCGTTGTGTACGTCGCTTTAATGAAAATATTTTGGACATCAGCCAATGCCATCAGCATATGCGCGCGGTCAACTTTGTTGCCATCTTGACGCTGCCATTCATTTTCCCAAATCGGTACTAAATGAGACTGCTGACTGCTTGGGCCAACCTCAGTTGGTCGATAGTACAAGAATGTGGCATCATTATCGCTGCGAATAACAACATCTGGGGCATTGTTTCTAGACATGACGCCTCCGGGAATCGGCAGATAACTTATGGTGTAATTGAGGTAACCACCGTACGACGTGACCTTGTCGCCCAAGAATCTAGCCGGCAAACTCCAGTAGTAAACTTCAGTATCATCAGCACGACCAGAGAATGCAATACCTGATTGACTGTATTGCACGGAGATGTCCGAGGTGATTGGCTTATTGTAATCAGAAATAAGTGAGAATTCTTGGCGAGTTGGACTGAACGTTGACTGAATAGTATCACGATGCCAAGATGTACTGGAACACTGCTTCGTCACACCCATGCAGAAACAGTCAATGCATCCACTATGAGAGCGTTCATTCAAATAGAAGGAACTATCAGCGCATTGGTCACACATTGTTCCAACGGCATTGCTCTTGCACTCGCATCTGCCGTCCGACAGTGTTCTCAAAGTTCCCGATGGGTTACAAGATGGATACTGAATTGGTCGGCACGAGTCACCAGGGTAGGATGGGTTGCCTTCGTAGCCGGCAGCACACTCCTCACAGCGACGTCCCACATAACCGGTAGCGCAGTCGCAAACGACATCACCATCAGAGCCCAATGAGCAGGTACGTGCAAAATTGTTACCGGGTGTGGTCAAGGGGCATGGACATGGTTTGCATGCGATACCATTGTTGGGGTCTCCGTACGTTCCTGGGCGGCATGGTAGTTGGGCGGCAATGCAACTGCCCAACCATGGTCCAGATTGCTGGCGGATGTATCCATGTGCACAGTTCTCGCAGGATAATCCTGAGTAACCAACAGGGCAACGACATTCTTCAACCCACGACGCTGTACCTTGGCCAATGTCATCATTAGCTGCTGAATCCATGACAATATTTAATAACTCTACTTCACGCTGAACATTTTCAATGTACTGTAGACGTATAAGGATATTGTCAACGTTCGCGAGAGCCATCATAATTTCCTCACGGGAAGCTTCCCGATTTTGGCTGTTGAACCATTCTCCTGCCAGAAACTGAACAGACATTGGATTTCTGACATTCGGCATGATGCGAGTTTGGCTGCGATGTGTTAATGTGAATCGATTGCCAATCAAGATAACATCTGGTACACTATTTGCGGCACCCAATCCTGAGTACTGTACATCATAACGCAGGCTGCCACCGTACGACTTCAATTGATTTCCTTGGTACTCAGTGGGCAATGCGTAGTATGGCATTTCACGAGCCAATGGGATATCAGAAAGACGCAACTGAACACCATGACGTGTGGAAATCAGGTCCTGTGCATGGAAATCAACGACGCTGATGTCTCGGCTACTTGACCATGGTCCCAAAACACCAACAATATTGAGTGCATTAATTGGTGGAGGCAGGGCGTGAATAAACAAGTTAGCATTACTACATTGAGTAGAGACGCCGAAGCAGAAGCAGTTCAGGCAATCATCAGCTTCGCTGATCTTTGTCTTAAATGATCCAGCGGGACATACATCATCGCGGACAATGACTATTGTGTCTGGAGTGACGAACGTTGTTCCCATTGTATTGATAATTTCACAGGAATATGCACCAGAATCGCGAACTTGCATATCGGGGCATGTCAAAACACCGTAACCATTTTGACTTGTGGAAACACATTTCTCTGGTACATGACCCCAATTGAGACGCCATACAATGATGGGCACTGGTACACCGACGGCACGACAGGTAATGTTTAAAACAGAGGTAGGCACCAAGTTAAGCATCGGTGGTGGCGACTGAACGACGGATGGTGACACTGAAATTATGTTATTTACAAATCAATAAGGCTGTTAAGAGAGGCTGTAAAGTGCAGTACTTACCGCAACCAACTTCATCGGAATGATCGCGACAATCGAAGTGGGTATCACATTGGAATGCCTTTGGAATACATTGTCCGTCATTGCACTGGAACTCATCGCCACGGCATTGTGAGTTAATACCCGCAGGTTCACAGCTGTCCTCATCAGAATTATCCTCGCAATCATTTTGTCCGTCGCATCGCCATGTCTTCAAGACGCATTTGTTGTTACGGCAACGGAAAGAGTTTGGTTCGCAGGATCCAAGTTTGCTGCAACTCTTCTCATCTGAACCGTCACTGCAATCGTAGTGGCCGTCGCAGATTTTGCTGTGGGGAATGCAATCGCCGTTCATGCATGTAGCTTGTCCAACACTGCAGGCTGTCGGTGGTCGGTCGAAGTTCGGATCGACTGTGTGGATCAGAAAATTGGTAATTTAATGGGGGCTCATTTGCTTACAAGAATACTTTTACCATAACATGTCCCGATAAAATGGTTGCATGATTATTTAGCGTAAGTAAAATTTGTACTTTTAGAAAAATACATCTTAAATATTTCATTAGCAATGTTTATACCTGGACTAAAAAACTCAAAGTCTATGTGTGGAACTGTACCGTACTTGATCTTTTTAGATGGCTTTATAAATTTAAAATGGTTCCATGCTGCTTGCAATTATTTATTTTCTATGTTTAATACGATTTTATAGGCACGTGTTTAAATAAACTTACATTTTTCAACAGTTAGGTAAACAGTAACAGATGCTCCGGGAGTACTTGAAGAATAGCCAATAGCTTCACAAACATATTCGCCTCCATTCGAAATCTTTAACAAATAATAAAAATAATAAAAAATCAATATTTTGGAATAAAAAAAAAGGTTTAAATATGTAGATATTACCTGAATATTTGGAATTTCCAGACGTCCATTCACATCAGTGGAACCATGTGGCAGTGGCCGTCCATTTGGTCTGGTCCATCTGACGCGAGCTCTGATTGGTCCTTCGTCACGACATTGGAACACCACCTCGCGACCTAAATGCAAATCAAATTGATTAGTGTCATGTAAAGCAAGAGTTCCACCATACGTGCATATTCCAATAATTGATGACCATCTTCTTGAGATGATATGTCATGCGCTGAAATGTCGAAAAACGATGTATATGTAGCTATATCTAACTATTATTACAATAGTATCAAAAAGTTTGACACATTTATAGAACGACGAAAAAAATCTTATAAATTCAATTAAAATGAATTCGAATATTATAGTGATAAAGTGGATAATTAATGTCTTATGTTTTTAATAATTTAGATAGTTTTTGTGTCTTTAAGAAAATTCAATGATGAGATTAACAATGTATTTTGCAGAACTATTTAAAAAAAACTCGAAAGGGTGAGTTATTTTACGTAAAGTGGCATGCTACCCCTAAACTATTCGTCGTTCTTCGAGCATTAGTGTAATTTTGTTGTGTAATGTGACCCATATTTACTAAGTTTATGATTCTTAACTTAATTCAAATACTCTTTTATGTGAATAATTAATTGTGGATTTTGTTTGAAATAAAACTTATTTTAAGTGCCCAAATTAGAGATATCCATATTATTAGAGAACAATGCAGATATTGAGATAGATTTAACTTACCCTCCCTAATCATTCCTTTTATTTGTACATTTTGTTTTGTTTAATTTTTTAGGTTGTTATTTGAAAATGAAGAAAGAGAAGTTGTATTAATTATATTGTTTGAGTGTTTTACGGAGCAGTAGTTTAAATAAAGATGTTCTAAGAATTTTTTAGGAAAACAAGAATATTCCTTCAAACTAGACATTACCTTACTAACTAAAAAACTCAAAACCAATTAAAAACATTAATATTATATGGATTGACTTACTTTCTTTGATTGTTTGGTCGTTCGGGTAGGTTTTGAGATTCAGACGTGGGCTTTCTGTAGATGGAATGTCTGTGGAAATTTTATAATCTTATTACAAATTTGAAAAAATGAAATATTTTTGACGTCCGTTAATAATTTATAATATGAAGTTTAAAATATGAATAAAAAAAAGTTGCTGTTTTAGTAAAGCTTGATTGAAAACAAAATCAAATGAGTGGAAACAAATATGCAAGTTATAGATATAATTGAATCAGATGATGTTAGATAAAGCACGAAATCAATAAGTGTTTCTCGAAGTCAGGGTGACAAATTGTTTTCAGAACATTTGTTTCAGAAGTGTTTGCCACTCAGGACACAAGAACAATAGAGCACATACGAAAAATTAGGAAGTTGTTCTGCAAACTTAAATTCTAGCAACTATTGATCAAAGCAATTTATTAAAATAGCATTAAATTCAGCATCGTCGCCTTCATCTTGTATCTTAAGCATAAATAAAACTCTGCCGTTAGAAAATCCGCATGCATTTCGAGACGCATCAGCAATCAGTACAATTCATTTCACGATGCAGTCGTTCAGTATCACTCAAAAACCATAACGCTGCACTTACGGTGGTTTAGTTCACAATCGAGTTCATCGCTAATATCTAGCGGGCAATCAACCACGCCGTTGCATCGCAACGTTTCGTGAATGCAGGGCCCGTTTTCGCATCGGTACATATAGCTAGGACAAGCACGTCCTTCTTGCCCATCATAATAATCATCATCCACACCAGTGCCATCACCATCGCCTGGTCACATTGGATAACACACATTTGCGAATTACGTACAGCGACGCGCACAATAGTTTTTGCACAAATATATAAGAATTTCAAATTGATTGGCGCGCAGTAACAATTAAGCAAATTTGCCCAAAACAAAATAAATTTAAAAAATGAGTGAAACATGATCAAAATTATAATTAATTAAATTAATTGTGATTGATTGAAAAGCGATAAAATCTTTAAATACTCACTGCAATCGTGTTCATCGGATGCATCGCGGCAATTGGGGACACCGTTGCAGTAGCCTTGAGCCGAGATGCATTGGCCATTGTTGCACTGCCATTCCCCGGACTGGCAACGAGTGTTGCAGTCTTCTTCATCGGAGCCATCTGGACAGTCGCGACGACGATCACATTTGCGGTAATCAGGAATGCAGGTGGAGTCACGGCACTGGTATTCATCTGGACGGCAGGCGGCTGGTTCTGTTTTATCACCGGGAAGGTTTTTAATGCGGTTAATAAGTTATTGTATTTAAAAAAAGGGATAATGCAGGGTAGATTTATGTACAATGGAAAAAATGGATCCAAAAAATCAGATTCACATAAAGGAAGAGAGCATTACAACGTGTCAAAAGCATGCGTATAAATGGAATAAATATTGTGTTTTGGCCAAATTGGTGCCAGGTGCCACTATTGTTGAAATTTTCATGCAAATGGAGATAAAGATATAATAAAATTTATTAATAAAACATTTCAAAGCATTTCTGCACTTGAAACAATTTAAACCGATCTCTCAACTCGTTGTTTTAGTTATGCTTAACAGCTTTTTGAATTAAGCTCGAAAACTTATTGAAAGAACGATTTTTGTTTAAGAAAGTATTGCGGTTAAAAATCATAAACAAATATATAAACTGAAAGACGTTTTAACATATTTAGATAGAAAAACATTAATAATTATTAACCAAAACAATTCTGTTCGTCTGAAAAATCTCGACAGTCATAAAAGCCATCACAGCGAAGTGTTGCATTAATGCACTTTTGATGGTTGTCACAAAAAATATCCTTATCTGTGCAAGTGCCTGGATGTAGTACATCTCCACGTAAAATGGCGTAATTGATAGAAATTTGTGTGTGCGGTGTATTCGTGTCAAACATTAATATAAATATGAAGTAATTGCGATTAGAATACAGAATATTTCCATTTCATATTAAGATAGTTAGTTGAAGGCGAATTCGTGTAAAGTTTGTTAGAGACTTACGACAGTCACGTTCGTCGTAGCCGTCGCTGCACTGGAAGACACCGTCGCATCGTTGATGCTCCTCGAAACAGCCATTACCTCTAGGACACGGTTGACAGGTCTGTAAAAATGCAAAAGCAATTACAATTATTTGCTAGTAAAATTGAAATGATGGTTTACGTACCGAAGGGGGTGGAGGAGTGCGACAGTCGTGCTCATCACTTCCATCAAGGCAGTCCATATGTCCGTCGCATTTCTTGCGATTGTCGAAACACTGACCGTCACACAAAAATTCGTGTTCGTTACAATAGGCAGCTTCTAATTAAGAAAACGTTATGATTACAATCTCAAAAAATCACTTAAACTTTCTCCTAAATACGTAGGTAATTGGAGGATAAACTTTTTTTTTAAATTAATTTTTGTAAATATTGTCACTTTAGATTGCGCGTTAATTAAAATATGAATGTGAAGTAAACAATGTGAAAACATGATACTTAAAATAACATGAAAAGCGAAACGCGTGTAAAAACGCGGGGAAGATTTTTCCTAATTACCGACGTGACGGTTACCATAAACAGGAACTGCCCTCACATCCTGCGTAAAATTGACGAAACTAATTTATCTCTTTGAGCTGTAAATGAATTAGCAAATGAGCGTTCTTTGCTTACCTTGCTTATTGCACACGGCAGAGTCTTCGTCAGACCCGTCCGAGCAATCAAGGCGATCGTCACACACGAATTCTTTGTTGATACAAATACCGTTGTTGCATTTGAATTCATCCTCGTTACACTCTTGACTCGGGAGTTCGTGTTCTAACATTTTATCATTGCAAAATTTCGGCCAAATTGAGCATAGGTGTATTTATTAGCAGAAGAAAACGTGATATAGCAAAAGAAGAGAAAAGGCATTTGTTTTATTAAAAAGAAAAACAGAAAAAGCTAATTTTTTTAAATAAGTATAAACCAATTGTTTTGTTATGCCCTTATAAAAAATACAAATAATTGTTATTTACAACTTAACTATAAATGAATAAAATGAGTTTTGTATTACACGTGAACAGAAATTAAAAGAATTTACCCTGCGACGTAGCATCGATAGAGTTTTCATCGTCACAATTTTCAGGAAGTTCATCAGTTCCGTCAGCACAATGATTGTAATTATCACAAACACGACGTCTATCTAAGCAAGTGCCATCTCCACAACGGAACTCATGCGACTGACATTGAGTTGCTTAAAAAAAACATACGAGTCGTGCAAAAAACATGAAGAAACAAAGCTTAAACATTTACTACATCAAACAAGAGCTTTCGACAGATAAAATTAGTAAAATTGATTTCCATGAAAATAAATACGAATTACATTTTGAGTTAGTCAACAATTTGAAAAAAAAAATTGTAACAATTTTAAATTAAATTTCATTTCAATTCAAGCTGCCCAAGTTCGATCTTCTTATTTTGTAATTTGTGAACATAAAACTTACCACAACCAATTTCATCGCTCAAGTCATTGCAATCGCTCACGCTGTCACAGCGTTTGTTCTCGCTAATGCACTCGCCAGTGCCACAACTAAGTTTTGATGTGTTAATTACATCCAGGTGTCAGACATTTAATTCAAAATTGCGGCAGTGCGTAAAAGTGCGCGATGAACCAAAGGAAATGCCAAAGTTACAAAGAAAGAAAATTGATAAGAAAATTATTGGGATTACATTGACGAAATGCCAAAGGTTCGTCAATAAAAAAAAAACAAAGAAAACAAAAATGAAATAATCTTACTGGAAAGCACCGACTTTGCAACTTCTACACTGCTCCTCATCGGAGCCATCGAGACAATCTTTGTGGCCATTGCATTGATCGTCACTTAAAATGCACAGACCATTGTTACATTGGAACTCATGAGGCTCACACTTGGCTACAAAACAATACAATAAAATTAAATACGAAAAAACAGCAAGGTTGGAAGTTAGAAGCAGGTTCGCATTTACTGTCAGTAGGGAAGGGTTTTCTGGGAGATTATTCATCTACACACAATAAACATGGTTGTAAACGAAGATTAAAGGATTAAACGCTGTATATACGACAAAAGCGGCCAAAAAACTGCGCTCAAAAAGCACAAAAATTATCAATTTTGATTTTTGCAGGGTGGTTCGTTCCTTTAAGGGTACATAAGTATAAACACAACAGTTAGACTTTACATAAATACGACAATTAGTTTGGGAAGGATCAATCCAACTACAAGAATTCAGAACTGGATCCAATAGTTGGATATGTTTTTTTATGGAACTACTTGTGGGCATTGTCGCCCAGGGAAAAGGTTCAAAAACACATACTGGGATGTAATTGCAATAAAAAACGTGCAAGGAATTGATTATTCACGACTAACCTTGATTCATATCACAAAAAGCTTCATCTGTTTGATCAGCACAGTCAGAACTGCCGTCACAATAATACTTTCTATCTATGCATTTATTTGTATCACACAAAAACTCATGTTCTTCGCAGTGGGCCTCCTCATCTGTATTGAAATAAATGGTTTTCGTGGAATTAACAAAATGGTCAAGGCTGATTGGACTTGCATCCAATGGAGCTAAATCTTCGTCGTAAAAAAAAAACACGTGCACTCGCTGAGTATGTGCATCATTTTGGGGGGTATGGGCGTTTAGTTTATTGGGTGGCTCAAGTACAAAATTGAGGACTCAATTCGTAAGAGATTGGTTAACTTTGTGCGTATTGTTAATTTATATAGGAGCTGGAAATTCGGTAAATGATACAACATTTTGTATATACATTGTCGACTCCCGTATTTGGATATATATAAAAAGGGCATTTTGGTATTAATTGTAATTGGTGACTGTTAAGGTAAAAAAAAAAAAAAAAAATATGAGAAATCTTGGACAAATACCGTAGTCATTATAGTTTGTCTCCGGACAGTTCAATTCATCGCTATCATCCTGACAATCGGGTATTCCGTTGCATTTTTTATATCCAGCAACGCAAATACCATCACCGCACTGATACTCTCCCTTCTTACAATGATTTTCTTGTTTCCCTACAAAACATAGGACGAGATTTGTGTTGTTGTTGTTGTTGATATTTCTTTCTTATACAAAATTGGTTGATAAAAGGCATAAAACATATTTTTAAAATATAATTTTGAAATTTTCACGTACAAAATGGTTAAAAATCTTCGTACGAGGACGTAAGGAAATACAGGCTTTTAAGAACAAATCTCACACCACACCAATTTTTGTTTAATTTTGAAAAGTCAGATTTAGATGTTATTTAATTTTAATTGAAAAAAAAAATGCCAACGCCAATTAGAGTTTGTATAACCAAATACCAAACGGTCACATAAAACATACGGTGAGATTGGTGCCTTAAGGAAAGGACAACGTTTCAGTTGAGTCAATCGTTCCCAGTGACCATAAGTACACATTAATGGCGGGAATATAGAAAAACGAAAACTCACAAAGTTCACACTGAGAAGGTGGTGAATGCAAAATCATAGGCATTGTTAACTGTAACAACCCTTCCATTTAGTTGAGCGTCCGTGAGCGATTAGGCAAACGCATTGTGCAATGTGCAGTGTGCACTTTCGACGCACGCACACCAGCAGTCATGCCGCCCTAACATTATGCAATACACATATGCTTTGAACATTGCATAAGTGATTCAACGTTCAACTGTGGAATTGCTTGATCACGTAATATAAATAGGCGGTAATTTCTGATTTACTGGTTAATTGTGCGAATCTACGACATGTTGTTAGGACTACAATTGAATACGCTGCTAAAGGTTATCATTATATTTTATGTTTACATTAACGTTGCAAAATTAAACGATTGTTATCATTTAATAAACGAGTAAACATACGTCGATAAAATTATTTTTAGCCAATGATTGAATGTTTTGTGACTTAAAAATTAAACACCATTAAGCCATTCGTTGCATGCACATTTCAGCCAAATCCACGAAAAATAAATATTTAATTTTGGCGAAAGTCTAGAATTCCCCCCCCTCCCAGATTTAAGGGTGAGGGGTATCATATGAAAGGGGATGAAGCCCTGACCTTGAATATATAAAAAATAGTTGGCGGAAACGCACCCTTTACTT
>JANSTS010006090.1:1311-14566 GCA_026546915.1 Sylvicola fuscatus | reverse complement strand
TGATAATGAATATTAAATCCATTAATATCAATAATAAGAAAGTGGAAAAGACTGACCATTTGAACCTTCCACAATGTCAATGGAGTTTTCGCGATTGCACAGTTTGCATTTCATATAAAAGTTGAAACCCTTTGGATTGCGCGAGTCCTCGCCGGTATGTTCGCTTTCAGTGATGTCATGCCACTTGTTTGTTTCCTCGCCACAATTGCTGCACTTTATCTTTACGAAAAATGCATACTCTGGATGGTTGGTTTTCAGTGCATCGACGTTTTCCAAGCTGGCACTAATTTGGAGTCCAATTTTGCCCATTGTTGTTGATTCTGATTGTGAAAGATTAATTTAATTATTTATTGTAATTAGATCATAATTAGTGATTTAAAAAATTACTTACAAAATAAAAACACCCCTGGGAAATTGATGTTTTGAGGTTATGTCAAATGTAATATATAAAATATGATATGTCCGTCACTTTTGGGGAAGTTACCAGATGAAAACTGACAACGTTGCATTTGGCTTTTTGACACCGAAAATCGTGTACCAACAACACTGAACGTCAAAATCGTCTGTATTTTATTTTCTACCAATTTATAAAAAATGTTTCTTGAATTTCGCGACAAATAATTCGATTATATACATACACCTTTATGTACAAAGATAATTTAATAGTATTCGGTCACCCATTGTTTCCCTAAGATTGTGTACAAATTGTGAGAAGTGCGATTAAAATTTGTGATGTAATTCCAATTTTTTATACACAAAAAAAGAGTGATTCTCTTGTAAGCCATTTAGAGAAGAAGCTAATTGCTAGTGAAATACGTGCTTTTTACAGCTGCTCCCCAACAAAACTATTGAGTAGGCACCCAGACAGACCCCCACACGGTCACACCACCAACAGTCAATAACAAATCGCTGCATTCCTGCCACCAATTGAATTACACCACAATTCCATTTACCAGAAAAGTGTGAAAGCAACGAATTGCCACTTGAGTCCTTGAGCTGTTCAATTGAAGCATTAATATATCGATTGACTCAAAGCAGAAAAAGAAAGATAGAAGTGGAACAGCGCTAGAATATCAAACAGAACAATGGAGGTGTCATCCGATCCGTACGAACAGAAGCTGTATCAAATGTTCAAGGAGCACGACAGAGATGCGACGGGCAGCCTTGACCGTGATGCACTCATCAGCCTATGCAAATCACTGGAATTAAAGGATCGCGGCTGTGGACTGGCCGACCAACTGTTCGTGGGTGGTGACCACAAGCAGCGTGTCACATTCATCGCATTCAAAGAGGCCTTATTGAATTTTCTCGGCAGCGAAATGAAGCATTCAGGTATTTTCATTGTTTTGTCGTGTGTTATCAATTAGCGAATGTGTCGATAGCGTTTTAGTTTTTGCACTTGTGTTGACGTCAGTGATATTTTGCACGTCAAGCCATAAATGGTGAGCGTCTTCGTTGTCAGTTCTAAAGATCGTTCACCTTGTTCACAGAGCCGCTATCAGAAAGCGATACCAAATACAGTGGCCTGGAGTCGCCTGGCCGCGAAGTCTCACCCAAATTTGTGGTCGGCTCAAAGAAATATGGACGTCGCTCCCGGCCGCAGGATGATGTCATACACAGCTCCAGCTCGGACACAGACAACGACTCCAACAATGAAGACGGCCATAAATCGTCCAAGGTAAACGAAAA
Organism: Sylvicola fuscatus; assembly: GCA_026546915.1. Lineage (NCBI taxonomy): Eukaryota > Metazoa > Arthropoda > Insecta > Diptera > Anisopodidae > Sylvicola > Sylvicola fuscatus. The sequence continues at coordinate 12,877 of JANSTS010006090.1, read as the reverse complement.
CTTTCTTGTTTTGTTGGCAGACGACGCACAATTGAGTTTGATTATAGTTTCTTTTGCTTTGCTGATTTGCCAAAGTATGGGTTGGGGCCATCAATCATATCGCACAACGTCTTGATATGGCACATTGTTGCGAAAATTAAAAAAACGAAATTTAAATTGTTAGATTAGATTAATTGACAGCTGAATTCGTAAGATGTCTACCATTTAATTGAACATTTGAGCCAATAGTTTTCCATCTAAGAATTAAAACCTTGACTATTTTCGGAATAATCTCGGCATCTTATCGATCATCAAGTATCGAGTCTGTTGTTGCCGGCAACTATTGAGCGTGAGTCGAACTTTAGGGTTGGCATTTATTTTTGGCATCCACATCCACCGCAGCTTTAGCTGTGACAACTGTTGCCGGTGCAATGAGGTGCCTGGAACTTTCTGTCGCAGCGATTCTATTGATAGCAAATTATTTCAGTTGGATTGTAAAGTTCACGCAGTAGACCACTGCACCAGCGAGACATTTCGATTTCACTCTCAATTCGCTGCGTTTAATTGGAATTTCCCAGGAAAATTTCCCTAGATCGATTATAATTAGTAAATGTGAGGTTTTTAACGAAAATTGTGCTAAGATTAGGACGTCAAAATGCATTCGCCTCCAAGAATGTCGCAAATATTTACCTTTCACATTGTTTTAGTGAAGCGAACTGAAATGCCATTGGCACAGGTACGACAAACACCTGAAATGGCATTTTCATTGCAACGTTTTTCATGACTTTTAATCTAATTGCGATTGGTTTTCTTTGTAGATTACCCGCTCAACGTCTCACAGTGATATCAGAGGATCAAAACGTCGTCGTGGCGGCGTTGAAACCCGCCTCAAGCGATGCGCCTCACTGCCCGCCCAGAAGCCCAAGGAGACCATCTCACGACCACCCAAAACACACCTAGAGAGCAGCGTCGAGTCACTGGGTAAACAACTGTCAAAACTGACAATTAATAATTAATTTTCGCACAGTCTTACTGGCTGCATTTCTTAAGAACTAACAAAACAAAACCATCTTATCTCATTATTTATTTTTGTAAAAAAATTTCAGTAGCTACGAGTATTGTAATTAGAGAAAATATTTGCGTTTTTCTTTGGATGAGCACGCGATCTTTTGTTTTTAGAAGTTTGAAATTAGTAATTCGTTTTTGAAGTTTATTTGCGCACTGTTTCGCCTTTGTGTTCACTGGTAACATCGTAAAATGATAAAACGTCGCGAATTATCCAAGGGAAAACGCATCCTCTCCCGTACTGCCTCAAAACCACCAATTAATCACTTAACCCCATCCAAGTGTCTATCCACATTGATTAATACTGGCGTTTCAGGCAATCTAGACTTTGAAAACCTCTCGGAAAGCCTTTACGACGTATGGGCCAGTTTCGGCGATGTCGACACCGAGATCTATCTCGATCAGGCGCAACTGCAAAAAGTGTGCGAGCGCGTCGGCCTGAGCAAGATCGCTAACAAAGTGGCCGAGGAGGTTTTCGACAAACTGAAATTGAATGCAAACAGTAGAATTAGTTTTAACGATTTCATATCTCTAATACAATGCGACTCCACGGATGTGATGCCCGTGCGACGCGCCGGCATACATCTGCTCGACGACGACTGTTGCTCCAGTCGTCTGGCGGATGATATTGAGCAAGACAGTGGTTGCAATATCGGCGAGTCGCCAACGTCTGACCGTGCCATGCATGACACTGCTGCAGGTTTGTTGTTAATTCCAGTACGGTAGTGGTGTTTGGTATTCGCTATTTTGGAGGATCACCCTCTGGCACCGCCTGGTGGTCGGTTGTTTTTGTTATGCGCACAAGTATCGAACTTAAGTTGCTTTTTTGTTAACACCAACTTCATTTGCTGAACACATTCTAATTTGGATCATTTGTTAGTGGAAGCTTGTCTGTAATTGGGAAGTCAAACGGTATATTCTCTTCCTGGATCATTGGTTAACCTTCCCGTAGTATTAAGCACCATTTTCACTCGTCTCATTGTCGCACATTTCAATGTTCATAACTGCTTGATACTAATCCCGACACTGATTTTCCAGAATGGCCAATCGACCTGAATGTAGTTCCTCTGGATGTGATTGTCGAGATGTGGGAGTCTGTTGGTATCGCCCATCCAAAGTCGTTGCTCATAAATCTGGGATTTCACGAAAAAGAGATTCAACTCTCGCAATTGTCGCTGGCACTGGAAGATGAACTATCATCAGTCAGCCCGGATGAGTCCATTTCCAGCATATTGCGTGTAAATAAACACTTCCAATCAGATAATGTTCCACTAATTTATTTTTGATTTGCTTTAGGCCTCCCTGGTTCTGCATAAGACCGAAGTCAACACGCTGCGGCAATCCCTGAAACAGCTGAATGTCGACAATCGGAAGCTGCTCTCCGACAATCGGGAAATCAATCGACGTGCCGCTCTGTTGGCGCAGGAGATTGACGAACGACACGCCTCCCTGGAGAGTTCGACACGCTCAGAGATTCGAACGCTGGAGCAGAGGCACGCCGACAGTGTACGCGAACTAACAGCCCAATTCGCCAGCGAAAAGGAGCACTGGGCATCTGTCAAGGGGAAACTGGAGCAACGCCTCAAGTCGTTCGATGTGGAGGAGGTCAAATACAAAAATGAGATAAATCTGTTGCAGGAGGAGAACACGTTGCTGGAGCAAGAGCAGGGCTCCTTATCTAAACAGATCACCGACCTGTTGGAGACAAATATCAAATTGAACAACGAAATAAGTGGCCTCGAGGACAAGTACAATCGCGTTGAAGGATATAATGGTGAAAAGGAGACGGAAGAAGTGCTCGAGCTAATCGACAAGATTACCATGTTACAGCTGGAGAATGCCAATTTGCGCGACAAAAACGATGAACTCGTGTCTGAGATCGATGAGCTGCAAATTGATTTGGCGAAGGCGCGCGCTCGTAAACAGCAAATCACATCCAAGTCGAATGAATCGTCTGGAGATAATGGTGAGAATGAAACGTCGACCAGTACAGATTCAGGTGTGGGTGCAATGAAGAGGCGGGGTGATTCGCCGAGCAAGACTCGCATTCCGGAGGAGAGTCCGCGATTGGGCAAGGTGCGAAAGTGCAGCAACGACAATAGCGGCTGTGAGTCGGAGACGAGTGGCGATTGGATTGCCTTAAACTCAGAAATCAATCAGTCACTGTCGACGACGGGCACTGGAACCACGTCAGGTTTCAGCCAGGAGTTTAGTAGTCTCAACAAGGACGATGAAATAAAACACCTAAAGCAAAAAGTCGCCGATCTGGAGGCTGGGAAACCGGGAGCGTCCTCTGAGGTGTCGAAATTGACTGCCCAAATTGAAGACATGGAAACCAGCCTCGAGCAAATGCGTAAGGAGTATGAGAACTGTGAAGATTATTGGCAATCGAAACTGAATGAGGAGCGACACTTGTATGAGGAGGAAAAGCGCGTCAGTGATGAGAAATTCGATGATCTTCTCAAGAAAATGGCCGAGTATGAGGAACAGTTTGCTCTGAACGATAAGGATGGTCGATTGTCGCCGATCGAGGAGAAATGCCAGCTGGAGCAGCAGTACACCGAGCTGGAAATCGAAATTGATGAGATTAAGACAACTGCGCGTAAGATTTTGGATGAAAGAGCGCAAGAAATCGCCGTTCTCAGAGCGCAGGTCAATGAACTGCAAATTCGTCTTGGCGATGTCGTCGATGCTCCGTAAGTATTCTTTGGCATGACTCAATTACATCTTTGTCTTCATTGTTCATTACGTTGTAATTATAGTCCAATTTCGTCTAATGACATTAACAGCCCAGCCAGTTCACCCATCAGCTATTTGTGGAGCCAGAGCACAATCCAAGCCCCAGCCCGTGATTACCAGAATCCAAATTGGCAACAGCAAGCTCAATTAGAAAACAAGTAAGTTTTTTTTTGGGATTTTGTATTACAGCCCATACTAATCAAATCAATCCACAGATCCCAACAATCTAAACTAAGCACGTCCATTGTAACAATTGTCAGCACCACAGACTCGGTCAACTGGAATGACGAGAAGACAGATGAGAGTCGGCCGGCGAGTCGTGCAATCACACCCATCCAAAAGCCGGTGTCACCGTTTACGGCGCCGCCCAAGGAGCCATCCGAAAACGGCGACGCTTTGTCCACCAAGAGCCAGGACAGTCACAGCGTGGCGTCTACACACAGCATCCACCAGTCAGCATTCCTAGATCAGGTCAGTCCAAATATGTTGCGCGAGGACATCAAGCGCTTGAAGTTCATCGAATTTGAGCTGAAGGACGAACTGAAGACACTGGCACATCAACGCGACTGCCTTGTCATGGAGTGCCAGCAACTGCAGGAGGTCAAGCCGGTGCTGGAGAAGGCGTACATGGTAATTAAACAGCATGCCATTCGGTGTTTACCTTAAATCTTTAGTTCCACTTAGTTATTATGATTTGTTTGTACCTGTATGAATCCATATTTGTTTGTTCCGTTTGGTTGTCCTCCTCCCCGTAAATGCCCACACTTTTGCGGTGTTTGTGTGTGTGTTTCGTGTTTACCAATGCGATCAACTAACAGCGCTCATCCCATCCAAATGTCATGCAGAAAATCCAACAGTTGGAGCTCAAGAATCGCCACTTGCAGAACATTATTCGGCAGCAGCAGCAGTACAATGAGTCGCTGATGCACCGTATGTTACTGAGCAGCGTCTCCCCCACCCCCTTGAGTCCTTTACTAATGTTTTTTTGTGATTTTTTAGAATCCTGGCAGCAGCAACAAAGTGAAGTAAGCGAGCTGCGCAATCGCTTGGAGGCGCAGGGCAGTATTATCGCTGAGCAGGCGACTCGTCTGGCAAATGCCGATCTACTTGTCAAAGATTTGTACGTGGAGAACTCTCATCTGTCGGCCACAATCCAACGTCTCGAGCAGCAGCGCACGCGCATCAGCCTTATGCATGGCGGCATGGCCCACAGCGGCATGAATGGTGTGCCTGGCATTCCGTAACAACTGATTGCTGCCCATTAGTTGCTATCTTAGCACGTTTATCATGTTTGGCAATTGTGGATTGGTCGACTTTTGGAGAGATTTGTTGTAAATACACAAACTCAACACACATTATACACCAAAATTAACCTAAATTATAAATTAATTACATTTACATTTGTATTTGTTGAGGGAGCTTTAATTATATTGGTTATCAAATCTATTTTATTATGTATATGAAACAATCGTTGGTAATTTATGTATACCAAGTTTATTGGTAATTCCCAATTAATTAATTAATTAATTAACTGCAACCGAATTCATCGAACAACTTAAATAGTAATTATTATCTGTCAAATTCATTCTGCAATTATTCATCAATATGAATCGATTTTGTGACGGAGGATTGTCTTTTTTTATTATTTTTGTTATATTCATGTTAAATCAATAATTTTTAATGTATATTCCACATTAATCCTTCAATTGTACCGTTATGCCACGTCGATTGCAGCTGAAAAACAACTCCTAATTGCATGGAAAAACCGGTTTGACGAGTTTTCAATTTCTGAATCATTTAGCGGTTTGACATGTTTTTTTCGTTAATTAGTGTTGCTGTTTATCACAATTAAAATATCCTTATTGTCCAATAGAATAAAATATATCAAATCAACTAACCGTTATGAGCTTTAAGAAGCCGCGAATGCCTTTAGCGTTTAACCTCCACGTTACGTCCGGTAAATGCATTTAATTGCGACGTTAAGATAGTCAAAAAGAAGAAATCTAAACTCACTAATCTCCTACCACTGATATGATCAAATAAGCACGGCGCCTTATTATTACTTATAAATTTAAGTAAATCATCTAAGATTTTTGTTGAAAAGAAGTTGATGCAATAAAAAGAAAATACTTTAAAAGGCGTTTATCAAATAATACGCAAAATTGATTTTCCTAATCAAATTCAAAATTAATGTTTTCACCAAAAATATTTTCGTTGTCATTCAGGAATTTGGTTTCTGACCTGGTTTTTGTTAACTTGAAATCAATTGTGAAATAATGTATTTATATATTTTATATTTTAAGTAAATAATCGTATTTATGTATACAAAAGTATTTATGGACTGGCGAAGATGATAATTACCTGCTGAGGTGCGATAACTTTTTTGTTTTTTGATTGTTATGTGAAGAGACTTAAATCGTGTTTGATTTATATTTAAATAAACCTGATTTCAAATAATTTATGGAAATGCAATTGTTCGTTTATTCGATTATTTATTGAGTTATGTTTCAATTTTTTACATTTATTCGGGTCAATGACCACAACTTGATTCAACTGTAACATTTCAATGATTTTCTTAACAATTTTTTTAGTCAATTTTACTTCCATATCAAAACAATGGCAAAATAAACAGAATTTTTCATCTGTAGTGTCAAGCTGAGCTTATAAAATTCTAATTTATTTAAATGTTGGGTTAATTGAAGTCAGGCCAACTAATACAATTTTAATTACTTTGAAAAACATCTCTCAAACTTTTAATTCTACAGGACTAAAACTCGTTTTGCACTCTCAATATTCATTTTCCAAAACCGGTTTTGATTGAGGATCAAAACCGGTTTTTGGGGCCGCAAAAAAAAAAAACGTCAGCCCACTTGAGTTCATCGTTTCTTGTCCAATCATTCGTTTTATTCCAACACAATTTAGTCATACAAATCGAAACAAAGATTGCCATCTTACAAATACATGCCATTCACCAAAAAGTCGGCGTCATGGGCATATGGACTTTTGCCGATGCGGCGCACTCGTCGCCCGACCGCCCTAATCCTAAACACAATCAGCAGTGCCAGAGCAGCAGTGACAATAATGCCCAGCGCCAGCGACAAAACAGCCCCTCCAGGAGTGTCGGCCGCGCCATCATGATCAACCAATTCCATTTCAAGTTCTGTTTTGATCATTTTCAAATGTTCCCGTTGCGGTGAGTTTTGATGTTCCTCGCTCTTTGACTTGGCCTCTTCGCTCTTGTTCTTCTTCGATTTGTTCTTATGCTTGTGGGTTTTCTTGCGTGGCGGCTCAGTCACCTTTACCTCCTCGTCGTAATCGGGCTCATCATCCTCGGATGTGTCCGGCTTCTCCGTTTTCACCTCAACTGACGGTGGTTTCGTTGCAGCTGGTGCATCGAGGGCGTCTGGAAGTGGCGGAGCAACTGCTGGTGGTGGCGGTTTGGCCCAGTTGAAATTCTGTTGGGCTGTCTTTTGTGTCTTCAGCACTGTCAGGTCGGTTTGAGAGGATTGTGCTGCCAATTGATCGGGCGGCGGAATTTGCGGCCATCGCTGGGATGGCACGAGCGCTGGTGGTGGTGGCAATTGTTGCTGTTGCTGTTGGATGCGATGCTCTTCTTGTTGCTGCATTATTTGCTGTTGGACGAGCGGAATGCGGTAGGTGTCGGGCAACTGTTGGACGAATTGATCTCGTTGTGATTGAATGTAGTTGTTTTGATAGGCGTCCATGGGATCGGTGATTTGGAGACCGCCTTTGTGGTTGAAAATGTTTCTGTCGGATTCTGTGATGGGAAAAGTGAGTTGAAAAGGAATCTTGTCTGCTTAATCTGACGTATAGTTTACCTTGATATGACATTAAGTCGTTATTTGGGCGTGGAATCCACTTTTGGGGTGATGTCATGGGGTCTTCCCTGTTATGAATTTGTGGTGGGTAGTTTTTGGGAACCACGATGTTCGAAAACTGGACAAATTTTTGACCAATATTTGAAGATGATACCTTTGGACTGGCAATAGTATCGACAGAAATCGAATTTTGACTCATACGAGGCCGGCCATTCCTTGGAGCAGGATCAGGGTACACTTTTACGACATTTGTGGCTGGACACTAATCGAGAAAAAAAGTTAGATTTACGACAAAAATTCATTTTACATTTCCCAACCTCTGGACCTTCATCGCTGGCATCCTCACACTGCGGAATACCATCGCAGGCATTATAGACTGCAATGCACTCCCCAGAATGACACTGAAATTGGAAGCGGCTGCAAACTGAAGCGAGCGGATGCATTTGAATCAGAGACGATTTAGTTGGCAACATATCCGATAACCTGACGCCCAGTGGAGGAATCAAGGTACTTGTTGGCGGCCCCTTTTCCACCAAACCACTACAAGAAGAATTTTTAATTCAGAACGATAAAAGTTGATAAATGTTTTACTTTTTAGTCGGGTTCCTAAGATTTGCCAATTCCTGTTCGTGCTGTGATAACTCCGGCCGGGGAGCCTCATTGGGAGTGGCGGTTGTAGTCGTCGTGGAAGTAACTGGTACTTTTACGTCAGTCCTCAGTACGGCACTCGTGTAGTTCGCGTGTCGCGTGAATTTGCAGCGGAAATTTTCCGGTGGGCCACATTTGAACAGGAAGCAGTGGCACGTCTGGCAGGGTGGAATGTTAACCACTTAATAATTAAGATCATATTGATTTTGTACCTTTTCTTCGAAGACAAACACGTTACAATCGTCTGTTTCGCAGCATAATCGAAGGCATTCCTCGCGTGAGCCGAGATCTGCGTTGTCCAATGCTTCAGCTCCCATTTCTTGGGACTCCTTGGTTCGAATGATCAAGTCGTGATGGACATCAAAACGATCTGGGAGGAAATTGCGCGTTTAATGTATTTCTTAGATGGTTAGAAATTAATTAATTTGCTCTATCGGTTGGCAATCTTTGAATATTCCATATGGAACCTTGACAGCTTTTTATTTCCATGAAAGTGTTAAGACTTTTCAATTGCATTTAAAATTATCGCTGAATTTAAAATTATCGCTGGATTTTGACCTTACAGGTTAACTCATCTTTATTAATTGAACATTTCGTAAGAAATCGAAGCGTCGTTAAGCAGCAATTGATTTCTTTTCGTTATTGAGTATTTGATAATCCAATAAAAAATGGCAAAATACCTATTGACACGCGAACCGTTAAAAAAATCAATGTCCTACTCAAACAGCTTAAGCATTGAACAAACAATCTTTTGTTATTCCTTCTTACAAAAGTTAAGGTGGCGCTTTTCTTTCATCCAATAATACCTATGCAAGTTTCCAGATCCATTCTTTTAACCAAAACTCGGCTGGCTAGGCTGCTACTGAGAATCAGTGGACACCAGACCAACCAAACTAACCAAATGCAGTTCGTAATCATCTTGAACTCAATTAGTGCTAATAAAGTCTCAAGGCTTTTCCAATTTCACATAAGTACATATGTCACAATCTTGTTGACAAACTTTTTCTTCTGCTCTATACTTTCAATTAACTTTAAATGCTCCTAAGACAACAGCATCACATGAATATCTTCCAAATGTTCTACAGGAAAATGTATTTTCACTTTGATTAATTCGTTCTAAATGAATTTTCCGATCGACTGGTTGTTCAATTTTCCGGACATTTCATTTCACAAGTGCAAACAACACGACGATTTCTTGCAAGGAAACTGACAGGCAGCTGACAAATCGTCACGGATCGATACAATTCAATATGGAAGCTTTTCCCCAGCGCCGATGTGACTCCAGTGGCGTTGAATAGGGGCTGCTAAACGTTCCTATTTGATTGGGAAATTTTGCGGGAAATTCCTTAATGCGCATGCCAGCCATCTGTCACGTGCGGAAATATTTCATAACGTTTTTTTTTTTCCCACCCACCGAATGGCAACAAAAAGGGAAAATACCGACGCAGAGACGTCGGCTATTTAGTTGATCGAGCAAAAGTGTAGCGTTGTCGTCGCCGTCATCTGTCTGGGTGAGTTCAGAATTTTCCGTTTTTCTCGTTTTCTTAAAGAAAATAATTAAAATAAATACACTATATTCGCTGATCTATGACAGTTTTAGGCATTGTAGTAAATTAAAGGTTTCCATTTGATGTTTTTACGCGTTTTTCTGTCAATTCGTGTGCTTTTTTTTTGTCAAACGGCATTTTCTGTGTGGGAAAAAGAAAAAGTGAAAACTGTAGTGCATTTTCCTCATCTGTCGCAGCTTGATTGTAAAAAAAGAAAAACGTGCACAAAAGTAACAATCGCCGAGAAAAGCGCCACACCATTGATGTGAAGCCGTCGCGACGCTACGACTCTATTCATTCGTGCGACTCGCTTTAGCTGCTCGTCTGGTAGATAATTTTTCTTTATTGTTGCATCTCGTGAAAACCTTTTCAATTTTTTTCGTTTTTCATTTTGTTTTACTGTTGGCCCTTTGTATTCGTTGGAGATGAAAATGATTCGCAAGCGTTTTCGGCGCCTGATTATGTCGCAGATGATATTTTAAGAAAACGAATTCCCAGCGCGTTTAGGCCATACGGTATTTTTTTTTTGTTTAGTTTATCGTGGGAAGACGCTAATGAAATAATTACCCAACAGACAGTTTACAAGATGCCTTGTGAACAGATGTATCTCTATAAAATTACTTTAATTAAACTGTGGGCGAGACTGAAGACGTCCCACACTCTCTTAATGCTCGCGTTTTCCCGAAGACAAGAAGCAAATCACGCTATTTTATTAACATAGACTGACGAAAGCTCGTTGGGCATAAAGTAAAATGCATATCCTCTTGCAGCTTAATGGGCTACTCAAGATGCTTTACAACCTTTCCATTAAAACAAGTGCAGCCCGAAAGCCTTGCGCTAGTGCGAGGCGTCGCGTCGCGTCTTCGGGCCGCTTCCATGCGCGCGTGCTTTTCATTCCGTTCGTATGTGTTTATGCTTTTTATGTATCTTTGTTTATTGCAATTCAATTCAGCGGGTAAGCGACGTTTTTTTCTCCATTTTTTGTACATAGGGGTGGTTAAAGTGCACGAAAAAGTAAACACCATGACTCGACGGAATTTTATATGAGCTTGAGGTGGGATTTTGTTGTATGCATTTTCCTCCTATTTGACTTGGGCATTTTCAGTTTTGTGTGTTTTCATCGAGTTCCATATCAATCTGGAAGTTCACAAGACGAATCACCAATACCTCCTCCTTGCCCCTCGGTAGGCAAATTCATCAGATTATTTTTAATCTGCAATTTCCGTTTGACTCTGGCATGGCTATCCGACGCGCTGCTGAAACGCCACTGGCACCAGATTGTTGGCTGCCGTCACGCAACTGAAAATATCTCATGCATATCTTTAAAATGCCCATATACACATATGTGGACTTTCATACACACACGTCCAGTACAGATAATCCAGTCGCGGTTGCGAGCGGGGGGGGGGGGAGAAACAGCCGAAGACAAGATGTGCCATCTTCAAAGAACTTAATTATACAATGCCTGTATCGAAGCAACACCAATTCAAAGAACCGGACGAGCGGGTGGAGCGACTTAAGACACTAATCGCTGGATGCCCCCGCCGGTGAACCAGAGAGCCACTCATAGAAACCGAAGCAGAGCTCGCTTCAATTCACTTGACGCTGTTCGGTGCGGTTTGGTTTTGGAGGCCCCCATAGTTGTACGGTAGCATGGGCGAGATGTGGAACAGTGTCTGGTAGCGCCGAAACTTTCTGGTCTGTGTGGCAGCAGAGGGCAACCGCAAATCATGACACCGAAGCGCGATA
>JANSTS010006089.1:8272-20502 GCA_026546915.1 Sylvicola fuscatus | reverse complement strand
AAGAAATTTATTAATCTTCCATAATTTAATTCAAAAGCATAATATACCCTATTATTAGATCATAAGTATTCATAGAATATAATTTAATATGCAAATCTTGCAAAAAAAAAAATGAAATGCTTTCATTCAATTTTAATCCAAATACTTGCCATCAGTATTTAATCCATAAATATGATTAAAAGACTTCATATTTAAACACACAAACCCTCATAAAAATGTTCAATATCTGAGGACTCAGAATATGTTTAGGAAAAATCCAGATGCCTTTATTTTATGAATTCACGTCTCCGTCGTTTGCATTCCCCCACAGGGCAGTGTCGCAACAAAATATACTTATTACATTATACCAATGTATTATTGCGAAAGCTTTCCGGCGACGTTTATATCTTCATTGAAATTTCATTTGATTATTGGATTATTAAATTGATGAAAGAAAGTGCCGAAGTGTGCCACATTCATGTGACATTATATGGAAATTTGATTACGATAAAACAATGAAAACAGCCGTTCGGGGTGGCATTTTGCTGCCTAAATAAAGCAACTGGCTAAGGTTTGTAGAAGAAGCAAACGTGAAGATATGAACAGATAAAGCTATGATAGCCGGTCACCACTGGCAACCGTTTTCTTATATACAATCATGAGAAAATATTTGTAAATTGGATGTACACACACTGAGGAACACCGTAGTAATAATGGGAACTATTCTCACAAACATTGTTCTATCTTGTCTATTCGCATTGTTTGCAAGACTGCCTTCTTAATATCACCAATTTATGGTGTTTTGACTGATCCCTACAGTATACTGGCTGTTAGTAATTCAGTACACGATATTCAGTTTAGGTCTTGGGTGTAACTGCTTAATAATTGAGTAGATCAAATGCAATTGGTTTTCAGGAGGCCGTAACTGTATGGCCGCAAATCAAATCAGCGACGAGTCGGAGAAGCTCACCCATGGGAATGGAAGATGAGCGCTGAGTAATGTTGTAAATATAAATTGTTTTTACACGTTTTCAACTTATTCTTAAATAAATGATTGAGGAAACTCTGTCTTAACGAAATTAGCATTTTTCTAATTAATATGTTTTTGTTTTCTATATGTGAGTGATTAAGTTTGGCAACTGAATCAATGAATTCAATCACTTATTGGGACTCAAAAGAATGTTCACAAATCATAATTTGTTTTCACAACAGGAAAGTCATCGTTTTGTTTTCTTTTGCCATAGAATTACCTGCATTGCAGTAATAAAAATTCGATGAAAAAAAATGCAATGAAATTGAAAGCCATTAGCATAAGAAACAAATTGGAGCGTCTGCACAAAGCAAAGAGATCCCACATAATTCATTCATAAATATGAAAAACTAAATTCAAATGTGTATTTCATATGACATTGCCACAGGATACAACTCTTGAAGCCGGTATTATTTCAAATTCGCTATCCCGCTCCTCCCGACACCAGTCCCACCAAAACCTACCCTCCTCGCTTTGGCTATAAATTGTTCAGTTTCCTTTGGCAACGAACATATTATTATATGGGAGAATTCATACGGACACCAAATGCAGGAGATAAAAAATAATACTGGATAAGACTCACATAATATAACTCGGTTGATATTGAGACTCGCTCATTTAATGCAAAGTCACTTTTAATTTGTTCCTTTTCCAGACAAATCATGGCTTTTGCCAACTATTTGTACGAGGAACAAGAAAATCCGTGGTGAAGACATAGGGTAGCACTAAATATGATAAAATATTATCTCAACGATGACTTTATGCAATTTAATAAATCTTTATGGGTCATACTCTGGCCAATTTGTGCAAGTGATAGGGACAAACACTCATCTAATTGATGGACAGTCAAATATTGCAATCAACTGATTGAAGTATGTTATCTCTCTAGGCAAGTCGTACTTGTGTATAGTTGAAGATGTACTGTGTGTCGATTGTAGCTTATATGTGTCCATTCTACTGCTCTTTTGGAGCCGATGCACGCATGCAGCAATCTACTTCGACAGAGCGCGAATTGGACATAAATCAGCAGAAGATTTATCGGGAAAACCGTAAAAGCACGCCATGCAGTTAAGCTGCGTTCAGCCAAAACTGAATAGAATACAGATGGAACTCAGTGTGGCAGAGGTGATAATCCGATGATGTCGAAACATAATTTACTTTACAGAAAAGTAATTGGAAATTTATGTGGAAACACTTTGATATTCCGCAACAGATGAGTGTAAACTATATAGGGAACAACATATAAGTTGTACGGGCATCTGGATTGCTTTATTGGATACTTAGACGGCAACGCCCGAAATTCTGGCTTTGAAGATAGCGTTTAATTAATAAATTAGGTAAATACTAGACAAATACTATCATTTATCAATTTGACTACATAGCCCAGGAAAAAAAAACAAAATAAAACAAACGACGACCATTGCGTGATTTAAAATATATATCGTCTAACACCATCTTGCCATTTCTATCACTCACGTGTTATTTTACTGAACGTCTTTGTATTTATTTCATCCCTATCATTCAGTGTTGCATTTAAATTCTGCACTAGTGTCAATAATTCCAACATTTGAAAAATTTCAACCGGAAATCATGTCTGATTTCACTTGATGCTATTCGAAGTGAATCTGAAATATTTCCTAGAAAAATCAGCATGATTGAAAAGTGTTATACATGTGAATGACGTTTATACTGTCGATTCATAACTTAAATGTTATAACTTTGGAGCAATGATAAGAAATCAGAAAATATTACATTGTTTATGAAGATTTTATACAACCAAGTCTTTTGGTTATTTAATGTTAAGAGTGGAATCCAAGAAACTATGTTAAGTTGTATTCATTAACATCAAAGTAATAAATTCCGACAAAGGGGTTAACAGTTAATTATCTCACAAATTTATTTCAAATTATTATTTGAATGAAAAACCATTTATGAGAATATATTTTACTCACAAAATGCCCAATTAAAGTGTTATTGCATATTTATAAAAACAAAATTAATTAAAAACAAATTTCTTTACGGCATGATAAATCTGATTATAAAATTGTTTAATTAAAATTTAATTTAAGTAAACGATATTTCATTAACATATGCACTATGCGACGAATTGCGCTCAATGCCAGTTAGGTCTAAATTTCGTGACCCCAACAACCGGCAATGTGTGTTTGTTTTCTTGAACCCAAATCTTACTCATTCCTCGTACATCTCTATACCTACAAAATCTACCTACTATACATTGCATACATGTTAAACATGTATTTCTCAGAATAAGTAATGTTTAACACATTAGCACCTAGCTGGTAGTGCTCACTGCTCGTGTTTGTTAATTTGTATATGAAGCGATTAGATTTGGTATGTGATTTTCATAAATTTCACACAGAGTCGAGCATGCATGTAAACAGAGCGCACGCATTACAAAGCCCAACAGTCCACAAATCTACTAAAATGTATATCACACCGCTTTTAAGATACACGTACCGTCTAGAATTGGGTTTAACTTTATCAGAACTTTACGTAAAGCAAAACGTTTTGGTGGCCGAACTTCCAATACGCACTTTTGTCGTGTCCACAATGCTGATAAAGATAAATGTGATGGACAAGTGCGATTAAATCGCCGACATCGCACTGACAGATCTCAAAAACATAAGAAATACGCGATGTTATTACCAACCACAAATTAACAAACAATTTGTTTTTTAACTGATACATGCTACTGCATTCCACGCATTTGATAAGCGTTCAATTGGAATATAGGGAATAGCGCTAATTAACTATTGATCAATCTCCATTGCAGTGTAGTCCGATTTAACGTATTTCACAATAATACGCAAAAGTGACGTCAACGCGATTCGCGCGATGATCGAGCGAAAATGTTCACTGATCGAATTTCAAAAATGTGTATGGCTCGTAGTTCACGGGGTAATCTATTTCAATTTGCGATATACACTCATACTCGCGCCCATAGCCGGGTAGCCCACAATCCACAATCCGCACATATTTTAAGTGAAATATGTGCCGTATGTGAGGCACGGACGACAACACATATGTGTCATGTTGTTGACAGTGCCCACTGCCCAGTAAAGACACATCTCATACATTATTATGGCCAAGTCGCGAACGTACGTAGCTGGCGGTGCTCTCTTCTATGCCGCGTGTTATTAATTACTTTGAATTGCAAAGTCACGTGGCCATTTAAATGCGTCATCGTGTGTCAAACGGTCGCTTCAAATGCGACGCCAAATGCCACCAGTGGACTGGCTGAGGGAGATGCACAAAAAACCGCATATGCATATGGCCATAAAAAAAAAAATACCCGCTGAAATCTCTTATTTATACGTATGCCACTGTGTGCATTAATGTTGTATTGTTTCGGTGTGGCTGCAGTGGTGCTTGGTTTCATCTTGTGATTTGACGCGACGCGCTACGGCCACCACTTGCAAGGGGTCAATGCAGTTTTCGTTATGCTGTGTCTGGCTAGACGATATATGCGATATGTGCGCTCGTATGTAACATATATGAGCAAATGGCGACCAACTGACATTCTGGGCATTTGCCTGACTTAATGACCTCATCGATTCGTCTTGCATTATAAACATGCCTCACATGCATAAAAACGAGACAGATTAGCAAGTAATCAAAACGAATCGATGGGTAAGCCAATTTGTATACCTTTTTTTGTGAGTTTCAGGTATTTATTGTAATGTTGGCCTTTCCGACTTTTGTTTTAAGAAATATAGTTTTCTGAAGAATATAAAAATACGAACTATCTAAAGTATGATATCGACATTAAAGCCATTTAATTATTTAAAAAATATATCTTGAAATCTTAAATTGTTTAAAGAAATGGACAGGATTAGAATGGAAGTTAAGATTACCGTTTAAGAAAATTTATTGAAATTATTAAAACAGATTTTTGTTCCATGAAAAGTATTCAACTGGTGGTTTATTACCTACCCATAATACATTTAAAATCACGATGGAATGTTCCACGTGCTATGTTTAAGAAAAAGCAAACAAATTAAAACTAAATACATAAATCCGGAAACGTGGGCCTATTCGTCATTCAAACATTTGAAAAATCTCCACAATCTTCAAGTGTGTCAAACATTATCTTCATTTCAAGTTTACCTTCCCGCTAAAAAATATAAACTGATAAGTGAGAACTGATATAACGGAGATAGCTGTTAAAGCATCAACACATGTGAATTGGTAACGTGCTCATTTACCTGATTCTCACTCAAGATTCACGGCTTACCTAGTGTAAGTTTGGAAGTTTTTTCATCCACTAAAACAAGCTTAACAACTCATGTATATAATGTACATAGTCGCTGAAATTGTTAAGGAAAACTGTGTCTTGACGCTGAACTCATCTGAAGTGGTTAATATTTAAAGAATATTGTACATCCATGTGCCATGATTGTTGAACAAATATAACACAAAGCCGATAGCTGTATCATTATATTCCATCTTTGACTTGTTTGTGTGTATGCAAGTGTGTAACATTGATTTTTATTGACTTTTTAAAGGCGATTCGAGAATTCTTATCAAATCAAAAATGTGATTTCATGGACTGTGTGTGCGTTAATCAATTTCAAATGGGAATTTCAATTGAACAAATCACATATAGACTTTTCTGCATTCCATAAAAAGGAACACTGAAAATGGCCCTGCAGGAGTCGAATAATTTTCCCAGCGAATACTTGCTAAGCAGAATAAGAGCAGCCAGCAAATTTAGAACAATTGGATTAAATATAGCAAGTGAAGATCGATCGAAATGCACCTGCCTCAGGAGATGTACTTAAATTTTTAATCCACACATTTTCAATTTATGTTTATTGACACTCGTCCATTCGCCGTGGATAAATGTTGCAATGCACTACAGCCAGAATCTATTTTCAGTATTGAGAAAATGGATATAAATAATAGACCATAATATATATAGAGTCTGATAGTTAAGAGAGCAGTCGAGATGGTGGTTGCTGATTACACAGACATTGTGGGGATCACAAAGTGAAGTGAATTTTCGTTGGCGCCTATATTTACTTAACACTATTTGCTTTGAATGCACAAACGACGAGCATCACACTTATGCAGTAAATACCATCATACGTATGTCGGCATATGTAACTATTTAAATATATGTATTTTTGAGTGCATCAGTAGGTAGCCTGTCTGTGCGCTATTTGTAGATAATGTGAAGTTCACATTGAATAGAAGGCAATTTTGGATATACCGCCGCGTATAGCAGTGAACAAGTTAACGCAACTAAAACACGATTCTATTTTATTGGAAGACTCATTGCTCCCATGGGATTAAATATACTTGAGACATCTCGATTCAAAACTTCACTGTGGCTGAAAAACAAATAAGAAGCCAATAACCATGAAATTTTGTGGTTGATTTATTACATCTTTTTCGTACTAAATGTTAATTCTAATATATCGATTAGTGGTTCGTCGATGAATATTAATCAATTAAGAAGTTAAGCTGGTTATTTCCAAATATTCATTAATATGTAAATGAAGCTGGAAGCTACGATTCGAAGATTTGTGATGAAATTATGAGATATGCTGCAAGTTTTTATAATACTTGCATTAGTTTTGTGTAGCTTTGTAAATTAGCTTTGGATAAACGTAATTATTGTCAATCGTTTCAATTGCAACTACATTTTACTGCTTAATCTTAGTGATACAAGAAAATTCGCTTCAATTCACTCAATTTATGTCGCCAAATGGCTAATTGTATGCTTTGAATCAACATGTACGCACGGCGAACAATGTACATTGTACATAGATTGCACTCCCAAACTCACACAAATACGAGCTTTTCGTTTCCTTAAATTTACATAAAACCGTTAAAAAGAAAATTAAACCAAAACGAATTTACCTGGAAATTGTACAGAATGAAAGTGGTACGAGGAGTATATTCAGAAATCGAAATTACTTTCCTTAATTTTTCTCCCTAGAGAAGTCGAAATGGTCTCGGTGTAAGTGCAAAAAATTTAAATTTCTCCCCGAATTAGGCAAGGAAAAATAGTTTACAGATTCGAGCAGTCGTTAGACGTTTATTGGGTTTAATCAATGCCATCTGAATTGGTCCATGTGTTCCAAAATGTTATTGTTCAAATATAGATCGCTGTGAATTGCTTAATGAAAACCGGCGTACAGCTAAAAAAAATAATTTAATCAATGAACTAAAACTGGCATGTCAATTTATTCCATCTCATCTATAACGTTGAAAACAAGTGCCGACTTTTGCCAAAAACATGCGTCCAGAATAATATAACAATAGGTCTGGATAAAATTCTACAAACAGAAAACATAAATGTAAACGATCACGTGCCATTGTAATCCATAACAATTTATACGCATGTGCTTTGTGAGAATGAATTGCGATAAAAAAATATAACAAAAAAAAAACAGCGTAAAACAAATCGAAATTCGGTGGGGCACTGCGAATGCCACTGTTGGGGGCGGTCTGGTTTGTTATTCTCGGACGGTAATAACTCATCTTAGCCATTACTATGGTTTGACAACCGTTGCAAAGTTTTGCTCTCAACAATTTGGTGCGGAAGCTGCAGTATTAAAATATCGCCAAAGTTTAGCAGAGTTTCCATTCTAGTAATTGCGTGAGTCTAATTTTATGCAAAACTTGTTCACTATTGGTCATTTCACTAAGTAAATCATCAACGTTGCGCGGGAAGAAGTGGGTGAGGGGAACCTCTTTTGTCTGGCCCTTAAGAATACGACTAACTCATAAAGTACTAGAAGAAACATTTATTATTTAGAAATTCATTAGCAAATAAATCACAAGTCAAAATGTTTGCTGAAACAGTAAAATCTAAAATAACCGAATTACCCACCCAGCAGTTAAAACTGCAGACAGTTTTAATGACTTATTATGTATATACGCAGGAGCATATAAGATTTCGCTTTAAAAAGCGTACGGTCAGAAGTTGTTCAAAAACAAATTATGGTCGAGCTGGTGGTGTTCTGGCTAGTGACAATTTCTTCGAAATGTGCCACTCCAAAGCAAAATATATTTGAAACATCAAAGGAAACGAGTAGACTTGTGGGGCTAAAGTCCTTAAACTTTCTTGCTTTACTTTAACAGCCCTTGCTGTGGCCATGCGACAAACTTTGCGCTCCCACAAACATTTTCCAAGATCCAATGAAACACTTGCAACAGCCTCTCAAGTCGCAACTTTTACATCCGCATACGACATTCTTGCCCAATTATATCTACAGCACCAACTCGCAGTCAACGATCAAGGATATTCGGGCACGATATATGGCGTAGAAAATCAAGACTTTCTGCAAAATGTTATCAGCGCATTAAGACGCGGGCGTGACAATTTGATTACCCACGATTTATTTAAAAAGACATTGTGAGTTCGCATTTTTATATGGGGCTATTCATCATTTAGAGCTCCCGCGGCAATCGAGACAAAACTGCGGGAATCACGACCATGATGGGGTAGCAAAAAAAAGATAGAAATGAAAATAGCTGAAGAGAAACAAGTGGCAAAAATCTAATTTGATTCAGTTGCGGCGCTTCCACCTCATGACAGCAAAACGCATATTTGTACGACTCTATTGTGCACACCTCTGCCTTCGTATGCTGGGTGACGACTTCCACTTCCATAGCCCATGAGGCAAGCTCCAACCATAGACGAGACAACATCAATCAGATGAGCACTGAATTGAACGATGTAGTCAAGTCTAACAGCGATTAATCACAGTATGGTCGTTTTCGGTGTGAAATACAGACATGGTACCATGTACATAGTTACACATATAACGATCCGCAAGCCGCACACAAGAATATCAGTGGAAACCGAGTTTGTAAACATATTTTTATGACTATAGACCGACATTTTGTAATCTTTGATGTATGACTGCGATAACAAAGGTCAGATTCAGAATTAACGACTTAGCAATGCGGCGACTTTACAATATTATGCTAAGTGCTGCAGCGGTTCCATTAACGCACATTTTTTTCGTTATAAACGTGCCGTAAAAATTTAATCTATTAACTTAAATTATAATTAGAGTTATTTTAAATCAAAACTCGGATTTACTATTTAAAACAATTATAAATATGATTTTCAATTTTCAAAATACAAACTTTACATTATTAAATTGAAGATTGTGTTATCAATTTCAACCAAACAAATTGAATCAGGTCACGATTTACTTTTAAAAATTAAAAAAGATATAAATACTATCATTTCAATATTCAATTTTTTTGTTTAATAAAAAAAAGTCTGGCTATTTGAGCATTTTCATGCTGCACTTATGAAAATTAAAGTGCAGCAAAGGGGCCATTTAATTTATTAATGTAATATTTGATGGAAAAAAAGTTTCTACAAGTATTATGAAAATATTTAATTGCTTCATAATAATTATGTTTGATGAGAACTTGAATGGAAAATTAAACTTTTTCCAAAAAATTATTAAATAGATATATAATTTCAATATCTGTACAGAAGCGAATATTTTGTAAAGTTTGCAGCGAGATTTGTTGCGTAAGACGATGCAATTAAAGCACTTTTACAGAATTCACCAATCCATTATCCTTCCACACCAAGAGGTGAACAATCTGAAACGGTTTTGCTTAACAATGTGGCAAAGGCATATGCACAATGCACATGCTACAAATATATAGAAGATGAAAATGCCTGCACAATCACCGCACCATCAGCACAAGTGCAGCCATTCGCCCCCCGCATCTTGAGAATTTCCGCATAGAGGACAGTAACCGGATGCTCCTCCACAGAAGAAGTGAAAGATTGAGACATCAAGATCAAATCAAATACACTTGGGCGCGTGCTGCTGCTGTACCGCTGGAGCAAAGTATTTATTTCTTGTACAGCACATACTTGCACCCATCCACACTATAGTTATCTTGCTATAAATGAACCGCACTGCGCTGTTAGTCGACTTGGGAATTCTCAAGTATCCAATTGTGTCCCTGCACTTAATTTGCATAAAATTCTCAGCGAAACGAAGACCTAATTTAGAAGTGTGGCTTGGCTGCATAAGAAATCAAAGCATCGAGTGCGGCGCTTTGGCAGCAGGGTGGGACGAAGGCATGTGGGGATGGATATATGGTAGATATGTGCATAGAGAAATTGTACACTGAAAAGTTATTGATTTCGCTGGCTGAAGTATTTTCGAAGTGAGGTGAACGAACAGACAACTGGTAATTAATTGAAACACATTTATTTGGAAGTAGCGCAGGTGGAGAGTTTTGTAACAAGTTGATAATTTTCTTCAAATTAATTGAATCCGTATATAGGTGAGTTATGTTGCTGTGTATGTGGACCATTTGTTAACTGAGCGAATTTCGGGAGTTTTGATTAATAATGGCAATTTCAGAAGCGGCGCCAATTACGTTTAATTTGACCGGCAGTGGCCATTAAAGGTGCTACGGTTTGATTCCTTCTTTTTTTTTCTTTAAAAAATGTAAGAAATGTGAAAAAAATGGTTTTAAATTCGTTGATTACACTTCTGTTTTATCAATTGTAAATCTTATGTGAATGAAAAATTAACTAGTTATATTATAATTATTAAATTTCGGAAGACAATCATAAGACTGACGTTAAAAAATATTCCAAATGCTCTATTTTAACCTGTTGGTTCAAAAAAATCAAGAAAGCAATTAAGATGAGAATTCCCCTCCGCTCAAAAATGTGAAACAAATCAGGGAAAACAGTAATGTAACAAAGTGCCCAATTACGAATATTGCACCCGCATAATTGCAGGCCCATCGAGAATGTATAGCATAGGGCCAATGTAATCCACCCCATCTTCCTGCCATGTATTATAATTTATGCCGCTTTACAGCGTCATGCCAGTCAGCTGATTGAATAACACGCAGGCACACATGAACAGTACGAGGGATCAATATTATATATGAAATATATATGCAGCATAAGAAAAAGAGGCACGGCAGACGCCAGCATAATGTATGAGTAACGCAAGGCGTTACAGTGCGTACAAATGCTGGGAAGATGGCTAATGCCACCAGCAAAACATCGCATCAGTGAAAATCCCTATAATCGTATGTTCTACAATATATCGAAGATACTCTCCTCAAATAGGGTTCACCAACAATAAAGATACGCAAGATACGATAAGGGAAGAAAAAAGTATTTACCTAAGAAAAAAAAAAGAAAACAAGAAGTGGCCGAAACTCCAGCAAATATTGTAATCAACAAGACGACGATCAACGGGGAAATACATATAATAATATTAATGTGTAATGAAAACCAAAACAAAACATTAAACTTTCGCAGGAGAACGAAAAAGCACGTGCGTAGCGCAACTTTTTTTTCGGCAACTCATTCGGCATATACATAAACACATGCATGTAGACGCACACACGCAGACGGGGCGCAGCAATAAAGCGCACAATCCTATTCCAGCTACATTTGCCGTGTCTTTGCCCACCTGCCAACCCTCCCGCGGCAACCCCCTGCAGTCGTTTTCAATGACTGAAAAAGTAAAACTGAGCAAAAAAAGCTATCTGCGTGTGTTGGTATCGCACAAACACACACACACACACACACACAGCACACAGCTGTGTGTGCTGCAGGAAAAAAAGCCCAAAGCGTTCGACAGCCTTAAAGCACAGCGGCCACCAATACACTGCAGCGCTTTCAAGCACACATGCACGTGCGCGCTATTGTGGGAGCACATTTTGTCTCATATATGCGGCATGTGAAACATGTGGTGGTGTGTTTGCATTGCAAGTAAAAAGCTGTTTTGTATAGCGCCGGGCCACACAGCGGCATAACGCGGAAAAGCGGAACCCGGAAGTGTGTATTTGTGATGATGAAAAGCGAACCGATTTTCAATGATTTTCGCATCATAGTCGTACGCACACATGACGGCGGATACAATGTGGCCGCTACAACAGTGTTGTCCAACACCAACAGACATAAATTTTTAAAGGAGGCACACGCGAAAAACTGACTGAATACAATGTTTTAAAGGAGCCCGCAAAGGCGGCGTGTGCTTTAATGTGCGGAAAAGCTCCAAACGGCGAATTGATAGGAATTAGACTGGTTCGCGCAGAGGCACGCGATTATGCAGAATTTTGATATGTCCAATGTTGTTGGTGCTGGCACTGGGTACATGCCGACGCAGTACATAGGAAACACATAAATTGGATAGTGGAGCATCGTCGTGCTTATTATTTTCTCTATATTGTTTAT
>JANSTS010006088.1:7614-21471 GCA_026546915.1 Sylvicola fuscatus | reverse complement strand
CAGAATCCTATAAAAGCTATTTAACTTCAAACAAAGTGCGGCTACTGTTTACCGAGCTTCCATCGGTAAAGTCTTTTATCCAGCGAGCTTATAATAAGCAGTGGACCGTTTTTCCACTCCTTTTTGTCATACGACATATAAATAATGCCAGAGTCCAAGCAATGATAACTATAATTTATAAAGCACACATGAAAAGACCCATGAGCCACTATAAGACGAGAGAAGAACTCTGGGCACGTAAAGTACAAATATAAAATTCGTTTATTATGTATGTGTGTGTGTGTGTTTGTGTGAATCTTTTCTGTGACCGTGCAAAATGATTTATGATGACAGGGGTTGAACGGTGCAGAGCTGGGAGAATTTATTTGACTGAACTGTAAACACGCTTTATGCAGAGGCCACAAGCCAAAGATGATGGAGTATCTGATGGAGCAGAGGAGCAGCGGCTCAGGACGCTGAGCCGCCTTCGGACGATGAAAGCTCTTTAATGAATTATGGAGAACTTGCATACAGTTTAAGTGCAATCACATGCAGTGATTTTGTATTAAACAAAGTACAGATTTTGTTTTATATTTATCCGAACAAACATTTAACCATACATTAAAAAAAATACTTTTTTTGTTTCTTTGGATATGGAGTTTAACCACTTCCCGGAATCATAAACACCCACAGTCCATATAAAAACTATCGTCAACTAATTATTTGCAATAAGGTGTCCCCGAATGGGTTTTCACTTTATCTTCAGCCATTCAGATTACACGCAAGCTTAACTAACTTGATTAATTGCTCGTTAGTTAGAAAGCTCTACAAAAAGCAATTATTTAAGCATAAGCATATTCTATGCGGCAATCCTTTCTACGCCGCTCGCCCTGATCCACACAACACAGTATTCCACTTTTGTGGTTGATTGTAAATGCCTTAATGTCTTTTTGTGGCTTACACAATGGGAGCATCTTGAATTGGGATTAACACGTCATTTGTACATGGTCCTTTCATTGAGCGTGTATATATGTATGTATGCTAGCTGAGGCGACCTCCTTCACATCTAGCGCACTTACATAACCATGCAAAGCGATGTACACGGCAACGGCAGATAAATTGGAAGCAATTCAAGAAAGTCGCAATTAAAACGATACACACAATCTCATCATTTTAACAAATTGGTCGCAGCTTTAGAAGA
Organism: Sylvicola fuscatus; assembly: GCA_026546915.1. NCBI lineage: Eukaryota > Metazoa > Arthropoda > Insecta > Diptera > Anisopodidae > Sylvicola > Sylvicola fuscatus. The sequence continues at coordinate 20,291 of JANSTS010006088.1, read as the reverse complement.
TTGTAGCCATTAGTTGAGCAAGGAAAATCAATCAAAGCTCTGCACAAATATGATTGCGGTGGATCAAGACGTGATGGGGTACATTGTTGCCATGACTAAGCACTGAATACAAATTGCACACAATTAGGGTGCCCTCTTACCCTTTATGACTTGTGAGTAATGACCAAATGCATTTCGTAGCGACCACATGTTTTCAATGGTCTTCCACCTTCGCTGAATTTTGACTAAACAGCACCAAGTTTACTGCGCGCAAAACCATCGTTGCTGCACTCAAAATTGCATGCAATAAAATAAATGCAAGCAGTGGCCACCGCAGGCAACTGTTTAGATGCAGCAACATGGTGACGTTAAGTATCCGCGTACAAAATAGCCGCACATAAAGCGAGAACGTGTGGCGCGGCGCGGCGCGGTCGTCGTCGCTCGGGCAATTTGACGCGCTTCATTGTGTTACTCTTGAATGAAATATGCTGCCGTCATGTGGAATGGAACAGAGACCGCCAGCCAGCCAATATTTCAAAATTGTGCAGATAGGATTGCCTTTGAATTTTTATTGAATTGGCCTCTAGGTGGACGGCGGTGGTCTTTCTTGTTGCATTTGTCTTGCATCCATTTAGTCGAGATTCGAAAGACTGTTTGTTGTATTGTATTTATTTGATGCGACACTCTTATTGATGATGCACTTGGATTTAATAATTGGATTTGCGTTGGAGCAATCAACTGCATTCGTGCAACAAAGACTCGTTCGCGAAATAAATTGAAAACGCAGCAGGGGATTGAAATCTGGATCTTTTGGTGGGAATCAAAACACAAAGTTGGTGTAGTGGTTGAACATTTTATGTTCATTATGTAATAATGTAGCATTTTTATAATATTTACACGGTATAAATGACAGTTAAATTAATTAAAAGTATCCGTGAAAAAATGTATTTTTGAAGCCATTTTCAGAACATCATTCTTTCGATTTAAGAGGGCTATGATCCAAAAGTCTGTTTTGTGCATTAACATTTAGTATATTATTCAATAATTTATCATTAATTAAACAACAACAAAAAATGTAATGTTAATGTTTATGACTCTAATTTAAATTTGAGAATAAAAACTTTTCATCTGAATTATATTAAATAATTGAAAAAGGATCCGCCCATTGATTTGGAGAAAAACAAATTATTAAATCATTAATCGATTTTATATATAAGATTAGAAATAATAATTTGACGACATATTCCTTAACCTGTACAACTGATAAGCTTCTACTATTTTGTAACATTACCAAAATACAACTTTGTAATGATCTTAAATATTTTACAGTCTGTCCAAATTACCTGATAATATTAAAATTAACTCTGAACATATAGACAGCTCTAAAATGGTAATTAAAATGGCGTGCTGGTATTTTATTGAAATGTTGTCTGGCTTTCGAAATTGAAACCATAAGTGAACCCCACCCCCTACAGTACAAATTGCGCTATTTTCCACCCTCATTTTCGCCTCTAGCCGCGTTTTAGAAGCGAACACATTAAATGCTATAATAACAGATATACGAGCGTGCAATTGCAAATAAAATGTCTTATCGCACGTTCTATATCGGCAGTAGCACTTGCCTTGATCATACCTCATGCGGCACTTAAAGGAATCTCATTTGACTGCACACCTACGAACGTATGCTGCCACACGGTAAGGATACTCAATATACATAAAGGATGACGTAAATTGTTGAAAAAGCGCTGAATTCTCTGCCATCAGAGGAACGAGGGTTCACTTTGTGCATGAATTTGAATGCCTTTGAGCTGATGGAATGCTTCATAAATTCGTAAATTATGTCTGTGGATTATATGCGATTTTAATTATGCTGGCTATACTTATGTTATCGGTATACTGTGTTGCAAGTGCAGAAATTAACGTCTTTGTGGAAGATTCTGGAAGGTGTGCACTTTAAACGTTTATTTTATAGATGCACTTTAAATATGTCACTTAGATTGTATTTTATACAGTAACAAATCAATCAATGAATTTTCTGCTTACATAGATCTTAGCGACCAAAGGCTCTTAAATAAACGTATCTCATACATGGAACATGAATAAAAGCTAACGAATACACCAATTAGCTAATAATTACGAAAATAATTTGTCAGATATAATGCGACAAAGAAAGTTCAACTAATAATATCTCGAATGTGTACACGCCTTCCATCTAATCTACTAAAGAGTAGAGATAAAAGTATCCCATTTGCAGAAGTCACGCTCCAATTATTTGCCTAGGCAATTCTAGTGTAATAAGTCACGTTGAACGAAGCTGCCATTCATTCCCTACACAAAACCATCCCTAACAAAGCCACAGTCAGAACCGAAGATAGCCTGACGGTCACAATTCGAACAAGAAACCATCAAAATGGACAAGGTCACAATGCCCCAACATTTCAAGAATGCTGTCTTCAATAGCTGCTACGACAAACATCGTTTGAATACAAATCGCCACCAGAGAATGTTGAAGGTGGATTGCACGAGGCTACGAGGACGTCCATACAATCATTCTGGCTGCTTAAACTCGTCGAAATCGCCCAGTTCGAGGAATGGCCGGATAAAATGGGCGCGAGCAGCAGTACCAGCGGCAGCAACACAACACAACATTTGTGTCAGCCATGAAATTTCCATGTAATTGCCTTGTTACAATGTCACGTAAACACGGTGGTGGTGGCGCGAATTTTATTGCCCACGGGCGCGCTATATATACCTCCGCTGGGACATTGCGCGTGTTCTCGCCTCAATCCGGCGTCGTGGACTACGTTTCCTTGTTCAGTTTTTGTTCACATTTAAGTGTGGTTACGTTTTTATCCAGTGAGCCTGATTTCAGTTGTTTCTCTTCATTTTTTTTTGTGTTTTTGTTGGCACATGAATGTCGTTTGGGCCATATCACAAAACGGCTGGAGCAGAAAACAGAAACGGAAAAGTCATTTCGTCGCAGTACATCTCATTTGTCGACATTCCCAGCAAATGCTCACCGAAATAAAGTGGCGGTCCGCGCGTCTAATCATCAAGGCCGGCGGCCACACTCGATATGAAACGGTGATGCCCGCAGGTGCCACTGTGCCGACGCAATTGGTCATATGAAATTAATGGCCGGGAACAATGAAATATGATGATAACAATAAATCTCGAGCTGGTTATTTTGGAAGCAATAAAGTGTACGGGCGACATTGCCCGCCGCGGCACTTCTTTTGGGGGTGATGGTTGTTTAAATGAACACGGCAAAATGTTCAGCAGGTGTCGAAGGAGTGCCAGTCAGTTGATGTTGACGGGGGGTAAATGATCAAACTGTGCACCATTAAGTTGGTTAACAATTTTTTCTTCAGCTCATGGCGGGTTTTGACTTCCCGATATCAGTTACCTTGGAATATTTATGTTTTGTGGGTGGAAAAATTAAAACAAATTTGAGCGTTTCCTAGACTCATTAATTTAATGTTTAACAGGTTAGAACTTATTGAATCTATAGACCAGAGAGTCCGATAATATTTTTACATTTCTACATAGTTTTTATGTAACTGAAGTACATTTGTTTAATATGCAAATATTCTCATAATTGTTTTTTTCTGATTCATTGACTTCAATATTAATGAAGAAAAGTTTAATAAGCAATTGCACTTGTCAACAAAACAACTGAAAATAAATTGAAGAACGTTCATCCTATCAAAATAATTGGTATTCAGTTAAGAAGATTAATATGAAAACGTTTTACACATGAATAACACCAACATTAAAGTCATCATGCCAATTGGCATCTCGTCGCATTTGGCCGATGCTGTCGATGCACGATAGTCGGCGTCCCTCCGCCATAAGTGCAGCCCAGGCCTTATTTACTATTTTCTCAACACATTAATCACATTTTCCCTTCAATTCAATTGAGTGCACTCCGCCCTCGTATATCGATACCCAATTTTCTTAAATGCCGCCTGCAGACGCGGCATGGCACGTCCATACAGCGAGCTGATATCAATCACACACACGACGCGACGCGACTCTGCGATGGATGCGGAACTCACATGCACTCGCCCGGCGTTATGCACAGCAGCACAGCGCATAGGCGGAAATGCTTTTGCAACATAAACGGACAGAAAAAGAAGCCAAAAACAGAAGCGTTCAAAAACGCATTGTACAAGAACAACAACATCAAAACGAAATAAAAACACAACAGCCAGTTTATCAAATTGATATTGACACTTTGCAACAAGGCGAGCACAATTGCAATATGTGTTGAGGCGAGAGTGTGCAACATTGCATTTCAAATATTGACTGGGCAATGGGCAATGGGCATGTCAAATGTGCTTTGTGCAACGCGCATTTGCTCAATTGCGTTCGATGCACCAAGGGGAAGGTGGCAATTGGGTGACCAAATAACATTTCGATGCGACAGCGGAAGACGACAAAAGCGCCACATGTGATGCGATGGTGGATTTTTGTGAATTGTGTCTATTTGGGTGATGGCAGATAAAGCAGAGTTGTTGCAACACAAAACGCAGGAACAGCTAAATTCAGCGTACACGAATAAACTAAATACTGATAGATGGTGTTCGGTATCATACAAGCGTTCATAATTACGATTGACATATCGGAAATAGATTCGATATGTGTGTGATTCGGTAGGTGATCACATGCAGACGTCCCTTGCCCTAACAGTGCTCATTGATGCGAAAGTTTGAATTTTTGTGTAATTCTCGTAAATTAAAAAGTTACGACTTAATTTCATCCAACAATTTATATAGAATTTAGTTGCTACACAAATTTATTTAAAAAAAAAAATAAAAACAGTTATCCATTTGTTTCCATAAATTTTATGGACACCGATAAATGCAATGAACAATGAAAATTATGACAACTTATGTTGTCAAACATTTAAAAGACAATTCGAAAATATTATCGAAGAAGTCATTCCAGGCCTGCTTCTGATTGTCGTCCATGTTACAGCAAGACGTTAGCATCTCAATTAGGACTATCCGCAATTCCTTAAACGATTCTTTTGGAATATTGCGGTTCTCGTGCGAGGTTCCGATGGCCGTCCAGATTGATTTCAGTTGCTTCTTATAATCAGACTTGCTTAATACAGATACAGATTCATCAAAAACGCGCATGATTTTCACTGAATGTGATCTGAATCGCGACGTGCCCTATAGAAAGAAATTTTGTTTTATCATTCATTAACAATGTACTAGATTTATTTAAGCTAAGAAATAACAAAGAAAAGTACTTGAGTACGTAAATTCATTAGATTAAAGTGCACTTGCATTACTTACCCTAAGTGAATCAAGTGGTATGTTCATAAAGGGCTCAAAATATATTTGGTTCTTGGGGAATCGGGTGAAAAAGTTGTAAAGAACTTGTTCCCCTTGCACGTTGAGACCACTCTTATTCCATGTGTCCTGAAGCATAATTACATCGTCAGCAGTTAAGTCCTTCATGGTTGATGGCAATGGGTCGATTGTTAGCGTTCAATTTATTTCTGTATTAAATCAGTTATTGTTAACAATTTTAAAAATTTTACAATCAAACAGAATTTGTAGACAATTTTTCTTTTTGTGATAAATAAATAATGTTATACCTTTTTTAAATAAATATTTCACGCAAGAAAAATTTACTTCATCGTTCTTTTTATGAATATAAAATCTATATTCTATCTATTCTATCTTTTTGAACACTTTCGTGTGTCTCTTACACAATGCACATATGTTGCAAAAAAGGAAACAACGTAAGTTAATTGAAGAAATGCTCACTGATGAAATGCTCAAATTCATGAATAATATACAACTTATATGTTATGTGCATGTATAGTATACATTGTTGTTATGACCACTGTTTACTGAATCAGCTGGTTTCCTAAACATGCGCAGAATAATTTGTCTGACAATTTATAAATAGATATTATTCAGATATACTTTCAAATCTTATTGTATATACAACATTGATGAACCACAGCGGCTCTTTATCGAGCATTTATTAAGAAGTCAATCAACTAAATTCTGACATTATCAAGAATTTAAATTATAAACGATTTATTTTTCTGTTGTTGTTTACTTTCTCTTGATTACGAATTATGTACAACAATTATCACGTAAGGCAAACTTTTATCACAAGCAAATTGGACGAACTTTGCTCAATTACGCGTTTCGTCTAGTGGAATATAGACACAAGTGGAGTAGAGGTCATGGAATGTCAAGAACTATTCTTCTAGCTCAATTGAAGACACTTCCCGTTTCTAATCTTTCAAAGATTTTGTTTGCATAATTTTAACAGCTTTTTAGAAGTTTAAAACACCAAACTATCACTTATTCTCAATTAATTTGTATTTAACAAATCTTATTTTGTATAATTACACAATTTCGGGTATTGACAATATTTAGAAGAACAACTCTTACTTTTAGTCTGGAAATAAGAAACAGCCGGTTGCAACTGGTAACTTTGTAACTGTCGTCGCATCCACGCGTCGTTAACGTTAAGTGTATGATATTTTTAAAAATAGTTTGTTCTCCTTCGTGTGCAACAATAATTAGAAGACTCAGTTGGAAAAAAGGCACCAAACTGAAACACAGTTAAGATATATGCACAAAATAAAAATGGATGGAACTTCGGTCGTCGTGGCAAAACAAAACTGAGCATTGGCGGTCGTGGGTGCCGCACTTGGCCGGCTGCTTCAACAGACAGTCATTGGGACGCGCGTGTGCGGCTAAGACGCGATGCTTTGCCGCTAATTATTGTTTGCATGTATGTTAGTCGCTTGGAGACGTTCGTACGTCCTCAATTGAACGTAAATGTGAAAGACGCGAATTAAATGACTAGTAATAGGTCGATTCGGTTAATTCGCAATTGTGTTTTGCGGATGGAACGCATTCAAGCAGTGCATCTTCTTTAATGTTAATTATACAATAGTAACGAAACTTAATCGCTGACGGTGAGAATGTGGCGTATACGCGTACAAACGAAATTGACTTTCCAAGACAAATGCGAAATTGTCCCAGAAGATCTTCAAATTCATTATATCTGAGATTAAGCATGACAAATACAGAATATGCAGTAACGACATTAATAATGTAATATCTAAAAGCTCTTCGCTTCACTAACTTTCAATCTACATCAACTCGTGGTACGGTCTTCCTCCCTCTGGTGATGTTTGCGCAAAGCTCAACCGGCTTCTTCAACTACTTCTGTCGATGGTTACAAGAAGCGATGAACTGATTGATAATATTCACATAACTGCAGCTCATTCTTCCCTGTGTGTCTCTGCGGGGCGATTCCTTCGTCTACATTCTTCAGCGTCGTTCGTCTTTGCTGTGCCAGATGGAAGACAATGGCAAATATTGACTGAAAACACAATCATCAAGAAGTAAAAGCACTAAGCATTTGGGAATCGACAGTTATGTTTGCTTTTAATCGATTTTCATTTCATGTCGCTACTATTCGAGAAATCTACCTTCTATATTTAAACGCTTCTATATATTGCACCGAATTGAAGGCTACAAAAAGTTACGTTGAAATGACTTTTCTGGCTCCCTTAGGGTCGACTGTGCCGCGTGCTTCTTAACTGGGCTGCATTTAAGACAGTGGATTACCTATTGGGATTTTGAAAATTAATGTAGCGAATGTATTCTTAGATTAAAAGTTCTTATTTTTAACTAAGTATCAGGAAATGGTGTGGAAAATGAGATTCGAATGAATGTGTTGAACAGCTTCTTCAAGCATCATCGTATAACAATATTATATTTTTTACTTACATTATAATATATAATATATATATAATATAAAATAGGCAACTTCTTCTTTGTACAAGTCTTAAATAGAAAAGCGTCTATCTTTTATCAAATTGAAAAAAAAATCATAATTTGTAAAGAAAATTAATATAAAATTGTAGTAAAATAAATGCAATTATAATTCTTCGATTTATTTATAACAATATCTATTTACAGCATCCCTAAAGATTGAATTCTGCAAATGAAAAGTCAATCAAATTGCTGAAATAACTCAATTGGGCCAAGGGAACACTTACCGCAACACCGCCCATCGGACACGTCAGGCATTGAAACCGAAATCCAATAAGTGATTAAATTTGCCGCAGCATTTCCTCGCCAGTATCCTATGTGGCTTCGAAATTGGCTATTTGTAAGAAAGAAATCTCCACGGCATCAAAAGTGGATCAATAACGATTTTCTCGACTGTTCGCTGTACATATTGTCTTCCTTTTAGAATTCTCACATCTTAATCGTTTTTAACAATTTTCAAATAATACAATTACAAAGACGACATTTAAGAAAAAGCTTTTTAAGTTTTGTATAACAATACAGCTTTCCTACCTTAAAGAACTTTGTTCATCTTTATTTTTTTGAGCAACATCTTTAGTCCTGCGGCTGCGATGAGCGCGCAAAAATGTTGTCTTGTCAGTGTCAATTAATAATCATGTTGTCATGTCTTTCGGAAACGGTTTTCATTACAAAGTTTACTTACCTTTTTATTGTTTCACCTCACGTTTTGTGCTTTTGTGTACATGGTGAGGTATTTTATATAAAATCAGAAACAGATGTTTTCACTTCATGATGCAGAATGTTTCAATTCTGTAATTGTTTCTAAGAATTTAATTAACTCATCGCATTGTAACTGCAAACTTTTTCAAGATACATTGTTGAAGTTCGTACATTATTGAGAAACTTAACTTTTTCTGTCTTTTTCTTACCTTTTGGCATTTCTACTGCGTCTTTGAAATGTTTACGTTGAAGCTTGTATCGAAGGAATTTATAAGTAAATAACTGACATGCACAGACCGATTGTTTAAAAGAAGCAAAATTGCACATTCTCTCAGTCCTCAACCTTTTTGTTGTAAAAGCACAACAAAAAAACATTTGTAACTAACACAAATTTGTTTGGAATTGAATAAATATTTAACTCGACAATTAATCTTCATGGCACCACAATGAACCCGATTTGTATCGACTAATAAAAGATAACACGATTGGTGACACGTTGGAAGAAAGAAGCCCCCAATTACCGTTGAACGTCCGACTATAATTCACTCCTAAGGGATGCAATGTGTGAAACGTGACATTCGCATTTCGACTGGACGCATCAAGTGTTTTATCGAGTCATTATCAGGAACGTGACTTTGTCAAACTTTTCGCCCCAACTACCCTGTTTCGATGCGATATTTCCCTTATAGACCATATGGCCTATATGTACGATTCCTCACATCGTCATGATCTTTTATTGAATGCTAAGCTCTTCAGTTGTCCAGCCAGTATATGTGTGTATCGTCGGGTCATTGAATTAAATACGTATATGAGTCCGGTGAGGAAATACATGACCAAATGACTGGATGGTAATATACCAACTCACTTGAGATCGTGAACGGCTTGAGAATAATTCCTGTAAAGGCAACACAGATTGAAATCTTGGAAACGTTTCGAATTCTATTCATCGAATAAGTAAATGGTTCCCTAATGACTGTTGAAAGGTGAGATTAAAGTTGATATTTTACTTTAATTATATTTTTATAGGATCAAAATTGTTTACTTATTCAACTAATCCATGTTAGATTAATTAATTCGACAAAAAATTTAGTACAAACATGGTAATTAAATATTTGCGGGAACTAATTAATACAATGTAAATTAATTACTAATGTTTAGCATGGCAAAACTTGAAAGTAACCCGAATTTATGCAAAACATGATTAAGTTTGAACACAACATACAATTACATTAAATTAATTCTGGAAAATTAACCTTATCTTCTCCATAGTTACATTTTAGTTTTGCACTAGCAAAATTTGAAATATAAATGATCCAAATAGTTATAGTTAGTCACACAAAACAATTTATTGAAATGTCTAGGACCATTCCAAACAATAATTCCAACGATTTGGAATTCATGCGCTGAATTTCTCTGATATACGCAAATGTATGCAAATGAAATAAATCCACTAGATTTCTATTTGAAATTCAAATGCCAATTTGGAAGAGTCAAAACTGAACTGTGTGTGCTCACCGTCAAATTCGGATGCAACTGATTGGCAACGCTCTAGCCAAATGAGAGGGATGGGGGATGGGGAATGGTGCAATAGTCCTGCAAATTTTGTGTCTCCGAGGAGGGCTGTTAGAATTTACATATTTGAATTTGGTTAGCGACGCGATGCAATGACTATTTGTATATGTACGAAGGAAAATGTTTCACATTTATCTTAATGAATCATTGCTACAATAGAAGGAAACAGATTGAATTTTTTTTAGAAATTATTAATGAATAAAAATTAATTTCCACTGCACCTATTCATGCCAATTAACTGTAAATATGAATGTTAAATTGAAGCACATATGCAATAATTTAATTAACGCTCTCCTTTCATATAGCAATTAAGCAGCTCATTCAGCAATATATAACGATTCAGAACAACACTTATGACCCCATCGTACCGAGTATTCATATGTGCACGCTAGTGATGCTAAATGTGATTTTAAACGACCTGGCGCTTTCACCATGCACTAAGGTGCCTCAGAAAACGCCATAAAACTATAATTAGTTCCCGACTTCCCGTAACGACAATTAGCATATAATGTTGCAGCTTTAAGGGTGGTTGCCTTTTTCTTACCTTTCACTTCTGCCGGTTGCTATTTTTTACCTTTTTCAAAGTTGAATTTACTTAAAATTAATGAGTGAGCAGCAACTATAGTTATTAGCATTTGAAGGTGGCGACCACTAGAATTCGTGAACTCCTTTCTATCACCTCTCCAGAAGCCAACATGGTTTTATTATGCGTTCTATGCAGTCATCTATTTAACTTTGTAACAGTTGAACGTGTAAGGTGTACTGTACACACGAGGTTAAACTGCATTGTTCGGCGGCGCGTAATTTTAAGCGTAAACATATGTAAATTGGACCTTATATGTATGCATTTTGTACCTGCTTCTATTGCCATGTTTTATGCGAGATTTGGTCAAACTGTACTGCATCCACTTTTTGCACGGAATTGGTTTAATTTTGAGATGTAAATTGAGCCATATTCCGTCTATGTGTACAATGCATATGTACCTCAATCGATGTACGGATGCGAATAAAAACTTTCCCATAAGCTTTTAAGCTTTAGAATTTGTGTAATGCGAACAATTATTTGAATACCGTTATATTCTTCTTGCACGATACCTAAATATATGCAAATATGTGCCAATATAAGAGCAGGTGATAACAATGTTGGCTCTCTGTATATATGTGGATTGTGGGTGTGTGTGGGTCTGTTAGCATATCGTTTCAATTTAAAGTTTACCAACGCTTTAACATAAGTTTGCCGGCAGATTGTTTTCATGTAAATTGGATTTTTTTTCTTGTCGCTTCAGCTTACAGTGTTGTTTTCTTTTTTTTCTACTTTTAATTACATTGATCAGATGCAGGTGTTGTTCTGTAAAGGTTTCGTTGTTTATTTATTATCTTATGTCTGGATTGTTTGTAAATTCTTCTTGAAAAAGAAGTCGGAATAAAACTTTATCTTTACGGAAAAGGATAGGAAAAATATTTCCCTTCTAAAGTGCTTTCATAAATAAATTCAAAATTTGTTTAGAATTATAGCATGGTTTTAAAGTCAATAATAATTATCATAATAAATTAAAGCTAAAATTGACTATTACACTGTAAGAATTAACATCTAATGTCCAATTTCTATCCTTGTATAAATGATAACCGTTGTTATAAGTAGAAACCTTTAATGATTTCCTTAACTTCCTGAACTCCATTTCAAATATGCATAGATTCTTAATCCCATAAACAATAGAAATCTCTAAAAAATTTATTTGTTATATGAATTATGCATTCATTAATAATGGCTCATTTAGTCGTAATACGTCATGCTATCTTGTTAGACGTTATAATCATATAAGTGATGGAATTCAACAGAATGCATACTTCTACAAAAAGACATACCTGATTACTGTAAGAGCTTTGCGAGCTTTCAAATTGAAATGGGTCAAGGATCGACAATCGGAATAAAATGCTACTATATTTGCTTGTCTATCCTTTTTATGTCATGCTACAAAGGGAATGACAGTGTCCTATTGAAAAGTGATATTGTGTGCTCTCAATAATGCATATGTACCATTTCATTTTTTTCTTGATTCTTGTTGTTATTGATAATGTCATCCCTTGCCTCCTACCAAACACCGATTTCTCTGCACGAATATGCTACCTTGCAAGTATAAATCCACCATCAAACTTTTTCAATAAAAACGTGGCAATATTGAGAATTGATTTAAAATTATTATTTCTTGTGCATGACAACTGTAGAAATACAAAAAATGAACGTGCGCGCTTACAAATTTGACACATTCTGTTCTCTAGACTCAGTTTTTCACATTCGTGGAACTTTGATTTGTATTTAATGCGCGCTTTATTGTCCCAAAGGTGAAGTTGTTATTGTTTTTTAGGAAACAAATTGTCTTAGGAATCCAATAAAAGTGTCATTTGCAGATGATGAATTTAGCTGGCTGCTTTGTGTTGTTATATGTTGCAAGGGTAAATCGTTGGCTGACATAATAACGAGTATAGTATCTGAGTGGTGTACGACGTACGTGCTTTGGAGTCTTTATTTGACTGTCGACTTATGGCAGTGGCAGTGCAAAATGTGTTGCGATAGGTAAGTGAGAACTGATGATATTAGGTATG
>JANSTS010006087.1:70653-84627 GCA_026546915.1 Sylvicola fuscatus | reverse complement strand
ATCTAAAAATACTAACCGCACAAGTGTCACAATCGATTGGCACGTCTCAAGCAGCGAGTTTTTCTTCACGGAGTCAACGAGTGTATTGTCCATGTACACGTACTTGATTCGCGTGTCGCTTTGTCGGAGGATATTAAGAACAAACTCATTCTTCAGAATGCTGCGATACTTCGTGAAGTCTCCCGTGTACATAACGAAATCCCCCATCGCTCCTAAATGCGAATCAACGAAAATACACGTAACGCTCATGTTACATTTTAATGTTACGCGAACAGTATCGCATATGTGCGGTGTTAACTTACGCGAACTTCGAAACAAGAACATCACATTTGCGGTGTAGCTGTCCGTCTCCAGCATGGTGACGTAGATGGTCTCACGATTTGACAAAACCAAAGCCTTTTCAACATTTGGCGTGAGACAGTAAAACTGCGGTGAACGGCCCTGTAATTACACAAATTCAATTCCTGTCTGCCAGTAATTAGTTCAAAGCTAAAGGATACCTCGTGCATAAATAAAATACTCGATGATGTGTAGATGACGCCGTGCCAGTGGGAGGGAACTTCGTCCCGGGGGTGAAAGCGCGTTAAAAAGTGGGCGAATTTTTGCTGAATTGAAAATGTTGGTATTATTGATTTAGACATTAAACATTTATTTGTATGAAAAACCTCATCAATCGGGGAAATCTCGTCAATTTTAATAAATTTTGAAAGAACGAATAGTTGCATTTTGTATATAAAATCAAATAAAAAAACGAAAATTGACAATTAATTTTAAACAAAACTAATGAATCTTTCAAATCAACTGTTTCTCATAAAAGTTTGGAACAGCTGATTGGGAAATGTTTGTTTTAAATTAATAGTTTTATTTAGATTAGTTAAATATTCAAATCGTCAATATTTGCATACAAATTGAACTCATTCCTAATAAAATGTAATTTGCAAAATGCAATTCCGTCAAAGTTGCAGATAAATTAAAGATGAAATAAATTATTTAAATATTGCCGCATAAACTCATTGCAATAGTGCTAATTTCTTTCGCCTTAAGGGGAAATTTAAAAAAATACTACAGCTGCATGTCTAAGTCATATTTGAGCAGCAACGCGCAAACATAGTCCAAATAACGTCGTTAAACCACGCGCCAACATACGAGTGCTTTACTATTTGTGAAGAAATACGAGCAATTATAGAAACAAAGCAATATCCAGGAAGAGCAAAAACTTTGCCGTATGTATATGGCCGCTACAGCCGCAAAAAGCTTTTACACTTTTGAGTTATAGCTTCAGCCCGACCGTTTTCCATTCTAATAATTTAATAATGCTCAATTATTATTTAAGTTTGCTCTTACACTCATCCTTCTTACCACCCCAATCCTTACTTACCAGCTACAATTACGTTACAATGCATTTCTTGTGTGGATATTTTAATATGAGCGTCGCACGCAAGTGCTGCTACCTGCGATGTACGGCACAAGAAAAAAATAAAAAGACAGAAAGAAAGCCGGCGGTGAGTGGATTCGAATTACTTGCTTAAAACACTTATCATCATAATTACAGCCATAAATCAGAAAAAGTTTTTGTGTAAAAGTTTGTATGAAAACATATTTTTAAAGATATTGAGAAGCAATTATAAGAAATAATTTCATGAAGTTAGTTTGAGAAACGGCTGCATTTCTGAGAGTCAATCGTTGTATTAAAGAGCTTTTAAACAAAAAAGCTTAAAGACTAGTACAAAAAACTTTTCTTTACTTAATCAACTTTTCTTTGTTTGAATCAAATGAGTTTTTCTATTTACAAGCATTTATAATTTATTGAATAACTTCAAAGTTCAAGAAGGATACGCCTTTCAAACACCCTCAATTTAATTTACTAAATTACTTCCTTGCCGCCAAAGCTCTTACTGATTTTAACGAAAACTTCGCAAATTCTTATTCATAACAAGAGAGGCAAGAGCCAAACTATATAAATGTGCCACCCACCTTTCCAACCGATACATAGAAGCTCTCCAGCCAACTAAGGAACAGTCAAACTCCTGAGAACGGCATGGCATTCCCACTTCCGAAACTATTTCAGCAATCTGGAAAATTTGTTGATGAAATTTCAATCTTATTTTCGTATTAGCAAACATGTCAACCAACGGCGTAGAGCAGCTAATTGTGCGGAAAAGCCAAATTTCCGAGCGAACCCAACTAAATTAAATGAAAACATCCCAGTTAGAATGTCTCCATATACATCTTCTCAAACGCACACCATCAACGTGTCTTTGCGTGTATGTAGACGAAGGGAAATGCTCAAAAGCGTGGAAAATAGTGCTTTCGTGAGAATACTAACAGAGACTGTATGTGCGTCCTTGTTATCGGATAAGTTTTGTGATGTATGAGACAAGATAGGGCATGTCCTTCCGCATTGTCAAGAAATTACAATTAGATGTGTTCAGCTCATAAGTTTATGTCCTCTTCGACAAAAGCAAAGTCAGTCGACACTGAAAACTTTTGCTGAAATGGAATGCAGCACTTTGGTGTAGGTGTGTCGTACAAGACGATGGAAAGTGCACAGACTTTTACACAGTTCTAAATAGATTTTGAGAGTCTTCGATATTTCTGGCCAAAAATACACGCAAGGACAAAGTTCATTCGCAAAAATGCTTCCTATAGCAATTCGACTTTTTGGAGTTTTACATTTGTTTGGTACAGTAAATTTGAATACATTTTTAGTTGCCGCGCTTAATTGTGTTGATCTTCACTCTTTCAACTTTGTTTACTCGGATTAAGTGAACTATGATTTAAAGTAATGCTATAGAATGCTTACTATTACCATAGCGCTTTTCCGAGCTTTTCCATTTTGAGTTCAACATTTTACGAGTCAACTTAATGTAGTCAGTAATTTCAGACTCCTTCTTTTTATTTGTAGAGAAATTTGGAACAAAATTGAAAAGGTTACTAACAAAAACACAAAAACTTGTAGATCAAAAACAAACGTCCTTTTTAGAGGAACTTCTTTGTTATCCAAAATCTAAGTAAGTTCCAAACAATTTGTGCAATAATTATTACGATATTTTCTACCTCTCTAGCTACCATCAGTTTTCAATCAAAAATATAATTCAAAACTATTAAATAGAAAAGCTTCAAACAACAGTAAGCTTTCACTCCTCCTACCAGCTTTCATCAAATCATCAATGTTGCACCAAAACTCGAGTGGCAAAGACTTTTTAAGCTCACCATGGTGAGTGTGGCCGTTTGCCACCCACAAACTATCGCCAATAACCGCAAACACCAACAGTTACTTTAAACAAAGACAAATTACTGACCATGCTGACACTTTCGTTTGTTTCCTGCAACATCGACCGGCCATTGTGCGTCTATATTATCTCAACAAATGCCTAAATTTACAAGCTGTAGTTGACATTGTAATTATATCGTATTATACATTATTTGATGCAGTTAACATACGCACGCACGCATGCTGGCGGTAATGATGGCCATATTCTTCATTGGTTGAGCCACATAGCGGCTGGGATCACTGTCCCGAAATGTGTTGCAACATTAGCTGCCGCCTCATACATAATTGCTTATGCTACACGAGCTTGTTTAGTGCAAATGGGGTGGATATTAATATCCATTACGGTTACGATAACCAACTAACTTAATTTCAATTTGACTTCACACAGTTGGTATGCGCAATGTGTGCGCCACGACTCCTCTCCATATGCTCCATATGGAGCACAATTCCGCTGTAATGTAAAGTGGGTGAAAAAATGTGCTCTAAGTGTTCTTGTAGTACGAATAATTGCAGGTAATTATCAAGCCTTTAAGATTCCAGACGTTTTTCTTGGGTACGTTCTTTTTTTTGCGCGCGCGGAAACAAATTAGATTGATTATGCCTTTTAAATGAATTTCTTTACCCTACAGATTTTTTAAGTGCGAATTTTTTAAAGTGAAACTTTTTTTCTTGAAGAAATTTAATTTGGTATTTTCGGATTGATAAAATTTTTGCTTTTAAATATGTTGGGCAATATTGAAGATATGATAAACTTTCATCTCAAAACTGAAAGGATGTTTTTTTTTCTACCTTAAATGGGCGTTCGCCACCAAAGGTGAAATTGAATTACAAACTGTTTTTGTGTTTTATCAGTGTTAGCTTTTAGTTACCAAACTCACTTTTATGTTATACATTTTCTGCTCGCAATAAAAACAAAAAGCATCACATCAAATATGATTTGCTTCATGTACAGCGTGATTTTTTTTCGTAAATATTTTGTGGCATAAGCGCCAAACACAAAAAAGCGTTTCATGTTCACGTACTTACAGTTTGCAGCGTGGCTAATTGCATAAAACTGCAGCAGCAGAAGAGTTTTACTTTTTATCAACACAATTGCATGGTTCCACTAGGCTTTATAAGTAATTTGATTGCATACAAATACATGCGAGTACTTTTCAGTTGTAAATCACAACTCTTCAAGCTGCATTCAAAATTCATGAATGCAATTTTATAATTTTGCAGGTACATTTTCCCCCAAAAAAAAAACGCAAAAAATCCTTTTTGGTTGCCAATAATTAGGTCAACCAGCATATATTTTTGGCAGGTCTTGTAGGCGATAACTGTTAAAATAGATTCGGTAAAATGTAAAACTAAAATAATATTTAATTAACTGAATTTTCGTTCAGTATTAAAATCTCCATAAAGGTTGTCATCATTTGTAATCATCATACACCATTATGGAATTAGGGATTCATCCTGAATTCAGTTGAATACTACAATATCAATATATATGTATAAATTTTGTGATAAATGAGAGACGTTTGTAAGACGGGAACTCGAAAAGTGGGCATGACAGGATTCCACGCGGGAATAAGCACAAATTTTGCGGAAACAGCCATTTGTAACCGTTCGCGTGTTAATCCAATCAAATGAAAAATTATTCAAATGGGAGCTGTCGTTTGCTGTGAATTCAGGAATTCGGCGTCTTTTGGTGTTGATGAATCCATTTTTTTTTTTACCATAACCATTTTTCATTAATTATATGTGAACTGTCAAAAGTAAGAAATAAGATTAAATTTTCAGAAGCAATTGTAGACCATTTTAAACTTTTTTTTCTCAAAAATGAGTTGAAACAAAGAAAACTATAAATTATTTATTACAAGAATAAATATCGATTTGAAATCCCTTTTTACTCCTCCTTTTCATTTACTTACTTTTACAATTTTCTCGAAAACAATGAATTTAGTTCATAAAATATTAACTCATCTCTATTAAAAATTTTCTTAGTATAAAATTTAAATGAAAAGATGAACAGTAAAGTTTCACTTTTTTAAATATTTGCATAGCAAAAAACTATAATAAAGTTGAGAACATCAAAATATGGTAATGCACAACTCATTTCCTTAAAAAATATAACATGCATGTGTTTATTTTGGACATACATAATGTGCATGTAATTTATGTATGGAAATTGTAAAACAAGAGTCGAAATCCAACTAGTTAAAAAAATTTATGGTAATCAATTCTTGTGCATTTTGTCTGTGCATATATTTATTTGCACAATTTTCGTTATTCTTTGTTCTACACGTATTTGCATGAATAATGTTGGTCATTGCGAAAATGGGACATTGCAAATCAGATGCAATTATGTTTATTTAGAAGATAAAAGTGGTAAGCTGAAGTCCTTTTTTGGCGGCTAAGTAATTGATGAGTTTTGAGTTGAGAATTGTTAATAAAAATTAAGGTTACCATTTGTAGATTTGTCTGGCTATACATAATTAAAAATCATTTTCCAACAATAGAAAAATTGAATTAACTAATTCTCTAATAAAATGCATTTCCAGACGTTTCTGCAAATAAATTTATTGTGTCTAGCCACAAACAATAAAAGCAACAAAATATTGTTATAATTACATTTTAAGCATTTCATAGCACTTAAATTGAAATTAAGACGCTGAAACGTTGGTCTTTGTAAAGATTTTTATACGTTTGAATTCATTTAATTGATTTATACGTTCTTCTTGCTTTGTAACGATAATTAAATTAAACGCAAGAAACAGATATTTAAAAGTTTCATAGAACTTATTCAGTAACTTGTACATTTCTTTATAAATAAAACGCGAAATAATCAAATTGTAAAGTTTAATCACAAATACAAGAAGGCAAGTGTAGTTAGTTTATTTTTGATAAGAATTCTGTTTAACATCAATAAACTATGTAAAAATACAAACAACAAACTATTAAAATACTTTCAAGGAAAAAATTGTACAATGGATTTGTGAAGAGATTCTTAAAAACTATTTGCGTCGACAGAAGAATTTGAACGCATGAATTTGTTTTAAGCGCTTCAATGTCAGAAAAACAATTTAAAGTTTCCGTTGTACTTTAAGATACTTTACTATGATAAACAATTCCCACAGAGAAATTCACTTCACGAACTGCGCCTTCAAACTGAGAGCAGCTAAGCTTTACGGAATCTATTACGAAGAATGTTTACAAGAAAAACTATTTAACTCGAAATGCGAGCATAATAGTAGTTAAAAGTGCACTCAGGTTATAATATGCTAACAGCTTAGCATACAATACCCGTTCCAAAATAAATGCAAATTAATAATCCTTTCAAAATCACTCCAAACGTTGTCTATTTTGAGGGTTCTGCACATTTCTGCACTCAAATAAGCGAATATCTCGGTTTTTTTTTTCAATTTTAATTTAAATATGCGCTCACATGTGTCACGCGCACTGCAAATTGTGATACATATATGTGAAATATTTCTGCGAAAGTCGTGCTTTAAGAGATACTCAAATCCTTTGAAGTCTTGTAGTTGATATAGAAACAAGATTATATTAGTTTCGATGCAGCATGAACACTCATGTGCGAAACAGATTGCATGAACTTTATTTTTCACTATATAATTAAATTAAAATAACACGTAAAGAGAAGTGACTCATTAGCGGAACTTTCAAAGTATCATAAAATTATGTTTAATCTGATTAAGAAATTATTTTAATTGTATTTATTATATAGTATAAATTGACTTCAGAATATGTTTTTATTTTAAACATTGCACAACATTTTTAATGTTTCTTCTCCGTGACAAATCTTAAGTGTTAAGGACAATTGTTCCATGAAGGGAATCAACAATATTATGCTTTGCATTAATATGGCATCCGCCACAAAAGTATGCGGAATTAGATGCATTTCCCTTTCAAAATAGTTCTTATCAACGCAAATATGCTTAAGATTCAGTCATTCGTTTCTTTTGTGTATATCGATCTGTCACCATTTACTCACGTCTTGGATGTACATATGCATCTTACCATTCTACATAATTAACCGCCACCGATTCGAAAGAGTATTTCGTACATATTGAATATTAAAACGACGACGTGTATTTACAGCTGGCTAAGTGGGATGCCGCAGCCCAAAGGCGGTGGGAGGTGGGTTGGCAGTCTCCAATTGGGTGCGGAGGTATCGAATTCAGAGGAGCGGCGGAGACGGAGCTGGTGGCGTGATGAGAAGCGGCAATATGATGCGTCCGACATTTAATGAATATATAATTAATTGAAATCGCAAACACTTGTTTCCTGGAAATTGGATTTTCTTCTGGAAACGAATTCTCAATCAAATGAATTTGCATGTTGTTCGACATCAATGGAGCTGATAAAAATGAAATATGCAAATCGACAAATTGAATTTTCTTCCCATTTATCGATCAACCTCCAAATGCATGGTGTTTTGTAAAAAAAAAATGAAGCAGGAATGAGCTGCTAAAACTTGTGAAGGTGAAATGGTAAATACAGCATATCTGTATGCAATTAGAATGATGAGAAATTTCAAAATTAGTCACGTAAGTGCTTGAATTCTTTATTTTTCCTTCAAAATCCTTATTTGCTAATAGGATTTCCTTAAATCACTCAATCGATCGAGTGATAACAGTGTATTTTAATTAAATTAGCATGCAGAATCAAAATATCTTATCAGTTAAGGAAATGGGTATGATGAAGATACAATATTTAATATGACGAGGATTAATTTATCTCGCAAATGTTCAAATGGGAATCGCAAATAAACATTTTAAAGAAAGAATTAAGAAAATGAAATATAATTATAAAAATACTTTTTGCACATTTGTTTTCAATTGATTTTACCATTAAACCATTTCTCGTTTCTTGGTAGAAAAAAAAATTAATTTCAAGTAAATTTGTTGATGCATTCAATTTGTACGAATAGAGTGAAAACATAAATTTTTAATTTGCATGTAAAGTAATATAAAAAAATTACTTAATTTTCAGTCAACAAAAAAAAAGGTTTGAAACATCTGCAAGCTACAAGCATATAATATATAATAATCTAAATTTATCTTTCGAATTTCGGCAATTTGCCTTCAAACCACTTAAACATGCTGAATTGCTTTTCGAATTAATTTGTAAATTTGTTGAATTCTGGAAAATGTATATTTACTGAAAAGAACCGCAAACCACACACATGCAAAAATTCCACATAACAACACACATTTATATAATATATGAATGTTGTGTGAAGCATAGAGACTAAATAACTGTAAATTTAGCAAATAACAACGAATGTTTCAATATTGCTACGTGGAACTCGCACCAAGAGTCTTGAAAAACATTATTTAGAGTAATAATAATTTTACATGTAAACCAAACTCTCTCTAGCCTCCTTAGGAAATATCGGAAATTTTATTTGATTCTGATTGACCGAGAAAAATCATATCTTGAACCACTTTAGCGAATATTGTAATATATCACATAAGTTATATGTAAAGTACAGCTCCTTGAAATTTGAGAGTCAAATTCAAAGAAGCCGCTTGCTTTTGGAGTTAAACCGATCTGAATCCAAACCATGATAAAATGTCTTTTTTGTATTTTCTTTCATGCAATTTATTTTACTTGACTTACATTTGTTAGATGGTTCTCAAGAAACCTTAATTGTATTACTGCTGAAAATGGTATTTTAGAAGAAAATTGTAGATCAAGAAACTGTTTTTTTTTTTTGTTAATTAAATTGGAATGCACATTTTTCAAGGTCAAAATTGTAATATTGTATTTATTAACAAATTTAAACCATAAAGTGTGTGAAAAGTTGTTGATGGATTGATAAAAAATTCGAAACTTGCACAATGAAACTCTCAAGAAACTGTCAACCTCAACTCATTAAACTAAAACGCCAATGGAATAATGAAAAGCTGCTTTTTACGACAATTATGCATGTAAACCCGTCCGATAAACAACAAATGAAAATTATATCCGAAGGTGACAGTCTCAGTTGAAAGCGCATTTTATCCTTGGTATACATAATATTACATGTAATCTGCAGTTATGGTGGCGCTCTTATGTTGATACGTGCCCGAATCTATGTTGTTATCTATGTGCAGCAGGAAATATCTTGACAAATTTGATGGCACCTTTAAAATTTTCGCACAGCAGCTCGCTATCCCAATTTACATACAAAACGAATTGTGGCGGCGCACAACAAAACATTGCATATAAAACCAGCCGCCCCATTGCGGAGATGACGACAGGCGACGCCCTCCCTGCCGCCCCACTGCCGCGCCGCCACAGCGAAAGACAGATGGGTTGTTATGGAACATCCCTTAAAAATGGCAGTAATAAAAAAATTTGTTTATGGCCATAATCGTCGACGTAAATAATATAATCAACTTTTTAAGCACCACACCATAATTCTTTCGGCTGCACCTTAGTGGGTGGGTGGGGGGTTAGCTGTTTTATTTGCAATGTTTTGTTGTTGTTGTTGTTGTTGCCGTTGTTAGCGGTTTGATAGATTTCAATTACAAGTTTTTCGCACAAGATTCGTATTATACTCACTTGAGAATATGTTAACTCGTAACACTGAACGCTTGAACATATTTGATTATCGCCCTCAGCATCCTGAGATTTGTTATTGGCGTCATCATCAACAAGACCATATAAAAGTATTTTGCAGAGAATTCTGCAGAAGTGAAAGATTGCCAAACAATATTATTTTGAGTCAGTGGAACAGGAGAATTCTGGTAGTGTATTTTTCTGTTTGGTTGATGCGTGGTATCCTCTGTGGATGGTACTCAGAAGCCAAACAAGCAGCGTTTTTATGTGAAAGGAAATTTATGGCAGAAGAAAAAAGCTATTTTATTATGAAATCAGACATCTTTCCGGTTACTTTAACGGAAAACATCACATTTGAAAATGTTGTTGTTGAGAGGCAGAAACCCTTCGTTTAGTCGTTTACTTATTTAGCTGGCATGAAAAGATGACCATTAAATGGGCAAAGTGTCCCCGGAGAAATTATGGTTTACGCGATAATTTAATAAATTCATGGTGGAAAATGTTGAAAGAGTATTGCTTTGCCTCGTGCTGAGGAATTTTACAATTTAATCCATCAAAACGGGAAGTGACTTCCGCTGGAAATTACCTTGTCTTAACGTTTATTTCCATTTGGGTATAAATTTCATGTGCTGGTAACTGAGGTGGTTTTTTCAAAGGAGATCGGCTGATTTTATGGCTGAATAGTTCAATAAACCCTGGAATATCAATTTTTCACATAATATAGTTTAAGGTGCCAAAAAAAACAGTGAAATGCACAAACAAGTCTCAAGATGGTCCGAATTATGAGCATTTCTTATAGACAAAACATATTTATATCCCATTTGCAGATTATAAGAAAATTAATAAAATTCATAATTTTAGTTTTTATTTATGTAAAAACATGCCTAAGTACGGGCCTGGTAATATCTTCAAAATATAAAATAATTTGCTAGTTTTGTATTCTATTTTACGCAATTCCACTTATATACTTAAACATAAACTGTACATTTTTCCTTTCCTCTTTTCGTCTTTCCACAGAAAAACAGAAATCGGCATGCCAGTAATGTTTCTCTTTTGTACTTTTTTATTCGCAATAGTTTTATGACCTAAATCTGAAAATATTATTATGTACAAGTTTATGGATGACGATCTAAAAAAATCAGAGTAAACAAAGAGATTTCCAGGAAATGTTCCATATGGCAGCGCTTTACAACCTTTTTTCTACGTACATTTTCTGTCTTTACAAAGAAAAGAAGGTATTGTATTTACTGCATACAGGTATTATTTACCTTGTTTATTTATGTTTTTCTAATATTTACAAATTAAGCTCCTTTACCAGAACAAAGTAGTAGATTTGCTTTAAAGAACAACGCAACGCTTCAAGATGTCTCAATAATGCGCAAATAGAACAAACTAGTTGCTCCTCGACTTGTATAATAACCATCTGAAATGCAGAAACTATCTGCATTCTAAATAAATGCATTTACCAGCACAAAATTTAGTCGCGCTAACGATTGTCCATGACATTTGAACATAAATAACTTCCGTTTGCCATTGTCTTAGCTGCATGTCAATTACCACGTTTTACGAACATCCATATTGCCAGCTATGTTGGAGCTAACATATAATATGTTGCCAACTAATGTTTTCGCTAGCCACTTGTTGAACTTTCCGCTGCAAAAACTGGCCATTATTTTAAATCACATTTTAGTTGGATAGAAGGAACATTATGCACGATTTAATTAAATCCGTATGGCAAGCGATTATCTTACGGGATGATTGTTATTTTCTTAGTGAATTCATGTCGACTGCAGGAGTTTTATGTTAATCAAACTGTATTTTGTCTGATTTTTAATTAAATTCTGTTGAAAACGAAAAATAGTGTTCTTTCTATTTACGTGATTGAGATTAACTGTTAGGATTGGAAGATTTCTGATGTTTTGATAATATTTTTGAGTAACAGTTTCTACGAAAATTAGATTGAGAACTTTCAACTCTATCGATACTCATTTTTCGTCGTCTTTAAAATGCATTAATCTTGAAAAGTTTAAAACTTTCTTTTATCTTAGAACGTTGAATTTTTAGAACAGACTTTCAGAAATAAAATATTTTCATGATAGAAAGTTACCTTGGATGAATTCTCATATAATCAGACGAAAATAAAATATTCTGGAAATAAATTGAAAACCAAATATAAATGCTATTAAGTCATGACCTTGAATATTACTGCCAAATATTTTATACGATTAACCCAGAATTGATAATAAAAAGTTTTTATCTTCTAGGAAATTTTTTTTTATTGAATTCGTGCGAAATCCAATACCATCTAGTTATAATCTGAATACGTCAACAAAACTTTGTGAGTCATCCATCAGATCAAGGACATGATCCAGTTTTCCGATTACAATTTTTTTTCAGTAATTTCACAACGGTTCATAGAAAATGCATTTAAAATTCAAATCAATCAAAAGATTGGCATATTTATAGTCATCAGCAAATCTAAACCGTCATAAAAGAGATGTTATTGTTTAATTTAATGTTCCTGATTATCTATGAGAAATGTTTCTGCTTCGTCCTCGAATTTGCATAAAAAATAATGATTTTTCGCATAAATTTTTATGTTATGAGTACGCAACAAGGGCAAAAAGTCTAAACAATAAATTTTCCGTATGTATAAGGGCACCCCACCCAGCTACCCCAACCAGCCACTCACCTCTTCCAGCCGACTGGTCTCGTCGCCGCGCCACAAACTCAACGCGTTTTGGCAAGACAGATGGCTTGTTATTATTTTTTATCGTGGATTATCATAAATTTTACGCCATTCTCATCTCTGATTGACAGCACGTAAAACAAGTCTTTAAGGAAAATTTGGTTAAGCTTCCAGCCGCACACACCGACATACCGCGAGCGTATGCGCGTGATTTAGAAAGACGGGCGCGCTTTATGCGCGCCTGAGCCTTCGCACGAAGCCGCCGCGAATTCAATTCAAGAGTCCGTGTCGTTGTGTCGGCGAACGTCTTATGCAAAAACATTATGGAAATGTCGTCGCGAACGGTAATTACATCATACCATGTCGTGCCGTGTTAATTCTCCGAAATCACTAAGTCACTACTCATAAGTCATGTCAGAGAAACACACACGCGCCCCTTGCACGATTCGCGTATATTAGAATGCCGTAAAGGCTCGAAGGATCATAATCGGTGCTAACAAATTACTGTAGATGCAAAGTGCCAATGAAAAAGGTGACTCTATATGCCATGAACACGTCTGCTGAATTATCGTCTTGATAACACTTTCTAACGCCATAACTTATCCCGGCCAACTTGCGCGAACAAACTTTACATATTTACATATATCAACCGAAAGTTCTTTAAATATTCAAATTTGAAAGTGTCGACTGTCGGAGACTTGCCGATATCAATTATTATGGAAAACTTAGACGCACAGCGTCTGGCTCTATTACAAAAGTGGGTCGCAGGTGAATGAATGTATTCCCAACCACCAGCCACAATTCACCCACGAATATGTTACATTTTCTCAAATCCATCACATATGTATATTCTCATTGGTTCGATGGCGTACATGCTGCGGTTGCCTGAGACAAGAAAATTATTTCAATGTACACAAAGAAAGCAAAATGGAAAACTTTCTAATGTTAATTCAAATCCTTTTGTGAACCACTTGTATGTGTTAACATATCTTTTCCCCTCCATAATGTGCGAGAGGTTTATTCTTACAACAAAAACACGAATCGCTGTTAAAGGATGTTATTTTCATCCTCTTTTTAAAAGAAACCTGCATTGTCGCCTTAAGCTCAGTGTATTCAATTTTCGGGATGGGTGAGCTCGCTGCGTGCCAGTGTTAGTTCGGTGTTTTCGCGAAACGATTTTTCTCAACATATTTGTATAGAAATTTAAACACAAACATTGTTTTCCTATATTTTTATTGTATAAAATATTTCGCAAGACGCCTCCAGAATGTAGGGAAACATTCAAAAGGAAATATACATGGAAATAATATAAAAGATCGTTGGTAAAAAGCGAAATGTTTCGTCGACGGTTTTCAAGACGAGAGTTTTCCTTTCATCATCGTTTAGCCAAGAACGCTTTGTAGTTTGTGTGAGACTGAAAATAAATGAATCACTCCAAGTGCACGCTCGTTCCAGCCAGCCA
>JANSTS010006087.1:0-70553 GCA_026546915.1 Sylvicola fuscatus | reverse complement strand
ATATCAAGGTCTTCAAAATATTCTTAAATGGTCAAAAGAATGGTTTCTTCAGTATACAATTAGTAGTTTGAATTTCCTTATATTTACTAAAGAACTAATAAGCAATTCAACAAATTGGTTAACATTTTATGCAGCATTTAAAGTCACAGTTGAGTGCTATTTAAATTTGACAAATACTATGTTTCATGATTCTGCAACCAAAAGCTCATAAAAAAAATTGGATACAAACTAATTTCTTCCTGAAGGGAGTGAATGTACACGTTCTGGCATTTGGCGCACTTCCAATTTTATTAAATACGATTTATTCTGTCCAACGAATATATGTATATGCAGACTAATAGTAAAAGGACAATGATTTCAACAAAAACCGTGTACATGTGTGGAAATCTGCATTCTGGCACGACAAATGAAAACTTAATGGTCGTGTTGAGCTAATAATCTAGCATTAAAAATGGTGAACGTATGTCAGTAACAACGATCTAGTTAGAAAGTTTTTTGAATTTTGATATTTCTGTAGTCATCCTGGCGAACATAATTACACAAAAAGGATATGTTATTCGCATAGTTTTGTACCGCATGCATGTAGTCGCGCTAGATTTTCATCAAAGCCAAAATAGTATTGAAAAGTGCAGTGTTTGCCGAATTAAACAAATTTTATTTCAGTTATTGGGTAATTTGGTGGTTTTGTGCCACAAAATGTGAACTTTGATCTTACATCCTTTGACTACACTAAATTACATTTCTACTAAAATGAAAATGGTTGTTGGTCCTTTAAACGTTGGCACTTTTCAATTCAATTTAATTTGATTCCAGAAAATCTTTATTACATTAAAATTTAACGTCTTTTGTCAACAACCGTTTTATTCGATGAAATAAACCAGAAAATTAATATTTATATAACATATTTACTTTAATACTCAAACCATGCACACAATGTTTGTTGTTTAATGTTTATGTAGCGAAAATTTACACAAAAATATTTTTGGTGCTGATCACCACCTATATTTGGAGCATAATAATTCGCGAAAAGGGTTTGACAGGAGCTTACAACACCCAAAAATACGCATTGCTCCATTGAAGGTCCTTTCTTTTACAGCCTCCACCGCATAAAATATTGCTCCTTCAATACAAATGGAGCAGCACGTTCACTCATAAACGGCAATATAAGTAAAAACATTCAATTTAACTGAATGGCTAAACATTTGGCCGACAATTTGGGATCATTTACCCATTATAATTAGTAATTAGTGTTCATACGTGGAGGTGGCCACCCATTGACATTTGAGTTGTCTCCGATTTCCCAAAAGGCGATTATTGTCTTCTTTTGTTAATGTTCTAAAGCTCCGTTAAATTGACAAAATCTACTAATTGGATGGCTCTTGAGAGCGACCTTTAAGTCGTAGTTTTTCATTTAAAATTGCCTTAATGCAATAAATACGGGCAATGTTTTCCTTTGTTATCCTTTTTATTGAAATACCATCGTCGCTGTGCAGCGCGTTTTAATATAATAAATATGCTTTAAATGTGAGCGAATAAAAACATAGACTTTGCAATATGTAGTCAAATTTCATTTACCTAGAGTTCGAAAAATGGAAATCTTATTAAATCGTAAATACTCTGATACCAAGAAGCAACTGGCACTCTTGTTGAAATTATTTACGAGCATAATCTCTACCCATATTTGCATGGCGAAGAGACAGGCTCCCGCGATATATTTTACATATGAACAATAAAATTACATTCTGAAACAAAATGTAATTTCGTCGAAATTCTATCATAATGCAGTGTTGAATTGCAGAGACTGTTACTATATATGGGTTATGCGAGGATATACTCGTATAAATGTGCGCGAGCTTGTCTGATGCCATTTAAATACGTGTCCTCGTATCTTAGCCGTTTACTGCAGCTGAATATGTAAAACAGGAGACGCTTTATGTTTAATTTTGGTGCTTTAAGACAAAAAACGTTTTACACAAGTTGCGTCATGAATTATGATATGAGATGGCTTTTGTTTGTTTAAGCAATAAAATATTTGTGTGTCTGGTTTGAATGAAATTATGTCAAAATAAGTTTTTTATATTAGACAAAAATTCTTACCTGTATCCAAGACATTAAGTTTTACATTTGAGAGTCCATTAAGTCCATTCCTCGTTTGAATTTATCCGCCAAGCCATAAAAATGTATTACGAAAATCCACCATGTTTAGCTATATGCTTGACGATGCCGCCTGACAAAATATTGTAGGTCAAGTAAAAAAATCATAACGTTGCAACCATCACTAGACATAACATACAAGTAAAGGATCGTAAATCTTTTACCCGCACCAATTTTTTTTTGTTATACCTTTGGTGCTGTTCATCTTCTTACAACATAAATAACTGGAACGGTTTACCGAGTGCAAAAAGTGCAGCAAAATTGCAGGCACCCACAGAAATTGCATCGTCTACTTTACGCTATTCCGCTGTAGCTGTTGACTGGTTAATGCCAGGAAAAAAATTTTACTTTTTCAACAGATGCAACAGAACTTATTTTTATTACATTGTCGACGATGTTTTGGTGGTTCTTTATCGCACTGCACACGTGTAGGCTCACGTGTTATTTTATTAATACAGTTCACAACTCCAACTTCGTTAGAATTTTGTTTTCACCTTTACCCGTTTAATTGAGAATGAACCTTTTCAATGAATGAAACATTCGCTTAACACTTAAATTTCTCTAAAAACTTTCTTTTGTCGCATAGGTAAATGAAAATGAATTAATTTAGCTAATCTTTTTTTGTAGATTGATTAAAAAATAATTATTCGATTTATAAATACAATTTAAAATTTCTAGCAATAAAACTCATTACAAATCAAATGTATGCGCAGAAATCAAACAACCAATCGTTTTATTTTAATTTCACCAATAATTTACCTCTCATTGATGTAATATAATTTACACTTAAATCACTCCATCGCCCAGAATTTTCAAACAGAGTTTAATTCACATACACTTAAAGATGATGCTTAAGATTGGAAACGCCTCAGACACTGCAGCACCACATAAAACACACATTGATGACCGCAATATCAGAAAGAGCGCTCGACTGCACTCGCTCGACGGCAAGAAATCATTTTGGCCCTTAAAGTGATCGATTTAATCTCGATTTGATATCTCTGCATCCATAAAAAGTTAATTTACGAGTCAGGTGGGTACTTAGAAGAAGTTGAAACATTACTTATTAATGCTGGCCATTCCGTTGGTCGCGTCATTTCCATAAATTCAAAGGACGTGACTTCAGCTGAGCTGTAAAAATAACTTATAATTAAAATGGCGATTAAGCTAATTACATCAAGTGAAAAGCGCAAGACTGTAACTTTTTTCTGTGTCCCTGTTGTCCTTTTGTGTCCCGCCTCGTTCGTGAAAGACGTGCGGCGTGCTTTTTATTTGATTTTTCCTGTTCATGCAGAGCTGAGGGGTGCAAATGGAGAGCAAATAACCAAGCGGATGAACGGTTGGAAAAAAATAAACGCAAAGTTTCTTGCAATGCAAAAGTTTTCTTGTCGCCATACAAAAATCATGTCAAAGTGCCATAAACACTTCCTAAAGGAGGATTATCAGACTTTGTGTGTTTCTTGAACCGAATCCACGCGTTTACATGCGCCTACATGTATTCAAATACCCTTTTTAATGGTGCAAATTTTCAACTATATTTGGCTACACACACAAAACGGTCATCGGGTCATTGGGTCATGTGGCCAACATTTTATTCTCTGCACCCAAAATAGCATAACATGGATGAATAAAACATCCGTTAAAAGAAACACTTCTTTATGTTGTAATAAAATGCAATCATCAGCATAGCGTGTGAATGAACGAATTCCCTTTAATTTGCGTTGAAAACATCCTTGGAAATTTCTCGCGCAATTGAATTAACGTCTTAAGCATGCAGGAATGTGCAGTGAGTTGAGAAGACGTGTATATATAAATAAAAGTGCTGTGAAGCAGAGAATTCAATTCGATGGAGAATTTACAATAATTTATATTTTATGTAAAGTCCCATCCTTCCCTAATTTAAGAGAATTTATTTACTCTGAAAAGAATGATCGCCATACAATGAGAATTGAGAATATTTATTTAAAACAAGCCCTCTCCTCCACTCAATAAGGGATGAAGGAGTAAGAAGGAGAAATTGTAATTGTGTTTCCCACCGCAGAGCAGCGCTGCTCCTACGAAACCCGAGTCCTGCGTGCTGCAGACATCCCTGAAGCGGTTGCGATGAGGCGTTCGATTTAAATCCATCTCCTACCAAACGTGGAGAGTGCCAGCTTAAGATTATTCTCAGTATTTGGAAAGTGAAATCCTTTCAGAGACGGCTGAATGGTTGGGACAATATACAGCTCATGTGTACATTTGATTTTTGGAAAATCCATACACAGAAGTGTTTTTGTTGTTGTTGCAATAGATTATCAAAGGCCGACAGCATCCTCAAGGGGAGACAAATCAGCAAAGTTCTTCTACAAGGTGAAGGTGCAGGAGAAATTAATTCCACCCCAACAGACAGCGATGAATATTATGTACGGAACGCCGAAAAAGAAAACAGCTATGTAAGGATCTTCATCTAATATGAAGCGACATCATCCGGGTGTGAGGCATAATTTTTTTGTCTGTGTGTCACAAGGAAACGTGACAAAAGTTCAAGCTGTTTTATTCGTATTTTTCTCAACTTTAAGCACTTATACATGACACCACATCATTTTTTAAGCTTATGCCATCTTAAATAGAAAATGACAAATTCATGGGAGCGCGTGCATGAGCATAAATGTGTGTCTATAGTGCCGAGTACATCTGCACATTTATTATAATAATATGTAAAATTCATATAAGAAAGTCTCCATGTGCTAGAAGCTTCATATAGACAACACACATGTAGGTATACGAGTGCTAGATTTTGCATTCGGGTGTCTGATTGGTGGTGCCTGGTGAGATGTTTTGTCTGGCAGATTCGTAATTTCAGTGCATCTATACCTTACTCATATATCAATGACAAGGTGCTGCTGCCGACTGCATGAAAATGCTAACAGATAAAAGATGTCGAAAACAGACGTTAAAGATTATTTACATGGAAAAACGTGTCAAATTTTAATGAATTCAAAGCAAATGTGCCGTGATTGGTGATTAACAGTATT
This sequence comes from Sylvicola fuscatus, assembly GCA_026546915.1. Lineage (NCBI taxonomy): Eukaryota > Metazoa > Arthropoda > Insecta > Diptera > Anisopodidae > Sylvicola > Sylvicola fuscatus. Next base: position 65,385 of record JANSTS010006087.1, on the reverse strand, counting down.
GTGATTTGCTGAATTAAAAGTGAATGAATTTCATTGTGCCCTAAAGTACGCAAATATTACGTATTCAATTACAAATGATGTTGAATTGAATAACTAAGGATTGAAGAAAGAGCGAAAATACCTGAAGATTGTCTACAGATTTTCAGAATGATGAATATTTGAAATGACAGAAAACCAGCAACTTTATTTACTTCAACAAGTATTTTGTGTTTTTCGTGAAATCTCTAAGCTCTTTACAAATTGACCTTGAATAACCTGCACCTTCAAAACACTTCAAAAACAGACTTATTCTTTAACTTGAGAATATCGATCTTACATGAGAACAATGTCTTCATATTTTCAGACGACAACAACTACCCTAGCCCGTGGGTTGGGTACACAAAAAAAGGGAAGCTTTATTGAATTCAGACGAAAACGAATTTATAAATAAACATACCAATAAAACGCACAAACAAAAGACCGCGCTTTACACACTCAAATCTTAGCGTCTCCGTCGCCAAGCGAGCATTAAGTTAAAATTGCATTAATGCATGACTGCAAAAAATGTGCTAAATGCAAAAAGTGTCAAAGCAGCGACAAGCTATAGCTGTTTGACACAATTCTCAGAAATTCCACAGCTCACAACAAAACGGAATAGATGAAAGAAACAGTGTTATTCCAAAATTTCCAGCAACGATTTTAATTAAATGAAATGAAAGTCTAGCTGTGATAAGAATAAAATAAATTTGAGCCAGTCACATGCCTGCCAACATAAATGAACTAAGGAAAAAAACCAAAAACCCGAGGAGCGAAAAGCAAACAAAAAAAAATATCTGTCGGGATGTCCCAAAGACGATGCGGCGAGAATGCCGGGACGACGACAAGATATATTCATTGAACTTTTATGGATGATTCTGGTGTTCGTGATGCTGCTTTTTTCAATTCTAACCATTAAAGTGTAACAATGAAAATTTTCCATAAAATCGATTCAAACAAATCGACTTTTCATGTTGCCATTTTGATTCCTGTCAGAATGAGTGTCAAGTGGAATTAAAATTGAAGATATAAACCACTCGAATAGAAAAGAGTAGCCTGGCTGATGCCGGCAGATGTTACGATGCAACAAGCGTGAAATGCGCACCAATCGTCAGTCATCCAAACAAACAATTTGGATGCAATGAAATGTGCTGAGACTAAGCGCCAGCACATGCAAGGATGTAGCAAGTTGGGTGGTAGTGGTGTAACCTACATATTTGGCGAAAATATTGAACACTGTAAAAGTGGGGGGACGGTATTGTGGGAGGGAGGGATTATTACACTAAAAGCTGCGAATGTACAATTGGAATAAAACATGTACACAAGTGGTTGTATACGGCCAGGTATTTATAATTGGAGGATCCTTGCTACAGAGATAAATGCGATAGTTGTTACATTTAATTAAATCCAGGAATGATGCAAGTATATGTAGAAACATCTTTCACATTCATAACGCCACACATGGAAGCTCCTGCTCACAACAACAGCCACACACACCCAAGGGTTGGTACATTGTTCTTAGCCTCCCATATGCACGCTGCTCAGTTATCTCGGCCAGGGAGGTGCTAAGCGGCAAAAATAACATTTGCTGCTCTTGTTCAATTAGAAGAATCCCAACTCATTTGTCCAAACCTGAAACATTTATACGGAGAACCTTACACAAATTCAACAATTAAATATACATTTAATTAAGTTTTGTTTATAATTTAGCTATACAAAGCATTTCTCGCGGGAGGAAGATTGTTATGCTAACTACCTGGGAACAATTCGTATCCCTATGCCATTGTTTGCATTTTACAATGCGAATTCAAGAAAATTTTCAATCGACAACCATGTCCTTTTTTTGGTGCATAAATATATGTTGGGCAAAATTCAGCTTAAACTTAATCTGTCTCGTGTATCCATTTCGGTTCAGGGGGCAATGAAAGGCAATAAGAGTTTATACACGATTTTCCTTTTTTGCAGTCGGCCCGTTCTCCGTCGGCAACACAATAAAAACATAATGGTCTCACAATAATCCTCCTAAGTCCAATCCAGATTATAAGGAGTTGTAATTTCATCCCCTTAAGTATCTCATTACACGGAGACGATATTGAATATGCATTATTCGGCAGAAAAATATTGCTACTGCTGGCGAACGTTGTGGGTGGCAAACGAGCATGGCGCACATCTACGGATGAGTTTCGACATTTCGTCAGTCTGACAAAAGGAAACGAAGGATCGCCTTGCAGATTTTCTTCAATTTACTAGATCGATGATCAGATTACGGCTCCTTTTTTGTTGCATTCAATAAATATTAGATATATGTTAATGTTAATCCTTTGACATTTCATAATAACATTATGCTTTTCAGTCATGATTTTGAGGGTGGAGGATGTATGATGAAACGCTATCTGTGTTCTTTATGTCTTTTGTGGTTTGGTAAAATTAGATTCAAATGGGATTAGTGATGACAGCATGAGGTTTGAAAGCAAAAATAGAATCTGGACTATAAATGGATGGTATAATATTTCGATCAGAGTGGATGTCTTCGATTCGATTCAGGAGTCATGACCTACTTAATGTACATCGCTCTTCTTACGAGACGTAAAATGCATTTAATGCATAGAAGAAGCATATTTTATATCTGTTGTAATTTAGCCTTAAAATGGCTTATTAAAAATCAAATATTCACCCCATTAAACAATTCATACTTAGCTGAATATTGATTAAGACATCAAAGTGCATTCAACTTTAATATGTCTTCTTCTATTTTAATTACTTTTTGTGAAATATCAAAATATTCAATCCATAATAGTTGTTCTAATATTCTTCTGAAAAGTTAAATAAGAAACTCTCCAAGCATGTCAAACGCTAGTCATCCGTAATTGTATAAAGTTTTATAAATTATTAATAAAACAGACAAACAAAAAAAATGATTAGACTCTTATAAACGCGTCAGCAATTTCGAAAAACAAACCAATAAATAATCTCCCGGGTGAGGAAAGTTATTCGTAATGGGTTTTCCAATTCTGTATGGCCTATCACAATCAAAGATGAACGAATCGTTATAATGCCAATCGCTTCTCAAATAAGCCATGAGAAATTGTTATCATCAAACTATAGACAATATCTGTGCTGGCTTTTACTGCCCTATTCCACCCCAATTTAATCTGCTTCTGATTTCATTTGATCATGTTTTGTTGTTGTTGTTGTCTAAAATAGTTTGTTTCACATTGTACAACCACATAATGTAAAATATATATATATAGAAGAGCTTTATCAATTTGCTGTCACAGTTTAGAAAAAAAGCGTCTGATTTCAGCAGTGGCAAAGCTTTCCAATCGGTGCCACTTGAGCAGCTTCTTGATACACTCTTAAAAGAAAATATGAAAGAAATCCTCTTCGTTCCTCTCGATAAACAACGCACTGCATGTCCTCGCATATCGACGCAGATTCTCTTCTTTTTCTTCCGGCTTCATAAAAATTATTGTGATTTGAATTTTTATTAGGGTCAGCCCTTTTCTTGTGCTGCAGCACTATATAATCAATGACATATTTTACCGCCGTCCGACTGAATATCCGCAAACACACTCACACATGAACACGCGCTCCCATTGAGTCTTTCGGCTATATTGAGCCGTTGTTATCGTCATTTTATCAGAACAAATAGCCCCATTATATTGGAAAAGGGTTTACAAACTCAGTCATAACCCTTTTTAATTTGATTTTGGGGTTCTCAATGCCGGAAGTGACTGGCATTGAAACTGGCACATAGGTGTGACTTAGTTAAAATTGCCGCTGTGGGAGGTGACAATTGCATCCTTTTTTTTGTTGTATATTTAAACGGTAATTTTGATATATGACAAAAGTTCAATACTTTGTCGGCAAAATTTTAATAATACCATCACTCACCTGTCCCTTTCAAATTGACTGGCTGTTCCGGAATCGAATGGCCACTTATTGGGGGGGTGGCATGGCGGTGAAAGCGACAGGACATTTTAAAACGTTTGTTTATAAATTCATTTGGCAACTCAATATGGTTTAGGATCATTTTAATGTAAATACCATTAAAGCACAGCCTTAGGATGGCATTGGCTTTGTGGGGGAAAGCTCTCTCCAGTTCTGTGTATACCCGAACTAACTTTATTTCCTATGTTTGTATTGGTATAATTCCAGTATTCATTTACGGTGGCAGGAAATGTTTGCATTAAGGCCTTACAGGCACAGCCTTAGTTTGTATGTTTATCTCGTGTAGTACCGTGTCAATGTAAATAGACGAGAATGTTCCCAACTGCTGGAACATTTTTATCAGAGCTTTCGTTGTGTGGTTTCCTTTTACCTTTATTGTACTTTTTGTTTTACTTCTTTTTTTTTTGTTCATGTTCATTGCTTGCCATGTAAATACAAATATTGTATAGCCGAAAATGGCAGAAAGCTGAACTTGACAGGACATCGACTCCTCCGCTCACGACAAGTGTAATCATCGTGGTGCCATTTGTTTTACTATTAATTTACATCCCTTATTTTTACATTACATGTTTCAGTGCTCATATTACCAATTGGTTCATTATAAAAACGTATTCCATCATTGTACAGCTTTGATTTCCCTGCCACGTACTTTTTTTACTGACGCATGCACACCTGAAAGGATTACAAACGTGACTTGAAAACTTTAATCCCTCGGTTTATCAATGATGGCTATGCTTTTGATTTATCGTTGGTTATTTGTCAGTCTGCTATATACGGTGAAACCTTGTACGTTTGCTTTTGACTGTTAGATATTCCATTTTCTTATTTTATATATTTATTGTGTTTTCCAAAATTTATGTTGAATTAATGTAGGAGACGGAGCACAGCTTCAAAATATGACGCCCAAAGCTTAATTTTTGCTGATTTAGCAGTCTGTATGTGACTATCGGATTCACTGCTTTTGTTGAAAAGTTCGTTCGTCTGTGACCGAAATATTTAGTAGCGGTTTTCATCTTTACGAGACGTTTAGCAACGAAAAAAAAAATCAGTATCCTTTGAATCTTCTTAATTCACCCGGACTACAAAATCAATTCTTATCTTTCTTGTTGCCTCGGTGTTAACAAGACATAAATAACTTTCAGATTTCGTTATTGCGCAAAAAAGTCCGTTGAGCTTTTAAAAGCTTTTTCCCTATTCTGGAATTCTCTATATTAGTTTTTATTCGTCTCTTGTCGCAGACTGATGTCACAAAAAATAATATTACAAAAACCATTAATTTGAGATATAAAAAAGTCTATAAACTTCTTCACGCAATCATTAATTTTTAAAAAAGTCATGCGACTAAATGGTCATGCTGTGATTAAATACCCATAAAATTCATTGTGACAATCGTCCTTTAGAAAGAATTTCCCCGGACAATAAAACAATCATTTTGGAATTTAGGCAAACAAGGAAAAAACTTGTTTGGCCATAAATTATTTTATTGCTCTCAATGTGACAGTTATTGTCTCTACAACAAAGTCCATTGTCTATTTCCCTATATGACCATTTGAATGCCATAAATTAAAGCATTATTGCCTAACAAACGACGCATCCGAGTCCACGAAATTAACACAGTCGCCCAACTCTATCTTTCTCATTGCCATCGCGACGTATATGAGTATCTATAGCGTTCATAATAAAAAAGGACTCGGGATTTTGCATATCGGTGACAAATAACTAAATCAATTCTTCCATATGTGCAAATACAGTTACTCGAATTCACTGCAAGCGAGCGGATAGCAAATAAACAATAAAGAAGTCCTGAATATCCATATAGTGATCAGTCCACATAAAGTTTATGGCCGTTCTGCACAAATTGCCAATACTAAGGAAATGTATATGAACCAACGTTGACGCGGACGTTTTGTATATCTGCAATAAGTTTTATGTGCTGGCTGATGGCATTACCCGACAAAATTTGGCTTCTTCTTGGTTTAAAATGAAGAAACACGTTTGAATATCAGAATAGAATATCTTCTTGGACCGGAACTTTGCCATCAAATGCAAGGGTTTTCCTCACAAATAAGTTAGTAATATTGAACATAAAGAAATTGCCGAAAATGAGTAGAAAAAAATCATTGAGCATTATTTTTAAGAATTTAGGATTTATTTCCTAGAATAAAGGCTGACATTCCCGTATGAAAAATGCATGTGATGTGAAAGACAGGCACCGCAAGACGACCTAAATATTTATCATACACAAATTTTAGAGCAAACAAAAAAAACAACCGGGTAAAGGTATGCCAACGTTGTTTTATGTTTAATTTAACGTGAAAAGTATGCAACATAAGCTGCTGATGCTTCTTTTCGCATCATTTTTTAAAAAGTTGTTCCTGTCTATAAACACTGGAATACCGAATTCTTATCCGGAATCATTGCTTAGAGTGAGTAACAATAAATATGGGGAGGGCATGCGAAAGATTTCAATATACATAAATTCTGTATATATGCTGTGCCCCTGTGCCTTTTGTTGTTTGTAAGATGCTCTCAAGTGGAATCTTAGAAACATGTGAATAAAATGCTTGTCACTTGAATAAACATCGTATGCAAATTTATTCCAAACAAATATGACAAATATTCTCTCTTCTTATTTCTTTGTATCTTTGAAAAATGCCGTATTTGCGCGAGGAGTATTTTGCCTGCTCATATATGGTAATCGGTTCCATTGAAGCTGGATGTTTTTCACCCCACAAAGCATGAAAGAGAAAGTCTTATGTTGACACAGAGCTGCTTCGCTGTATAAAATTGTTATAACAAATTATCTTATATGGATTACTGGAACGTTCATTATAACAATGAAAATCAATACGAAAGAAATTTGCACAGGGGCAAAGTGAAAAATGGAGAGCTAGCTGCAAATTCGTTGCCACCTGATTCCTTAAGATGGCATTTTGATAAACGCACATCATACTTGTGTAGCGTTTCGTTTTACTGCTCTATTTTCGTGTTTATGTACAGAATATTGGCGAAATGCAATGTAGCATAAAATGGATATTTGAATAATAGAATAACATATCATTTCCGGGCTCAATTTTGTTTCGTCAACAATTTCAGTGCGCTCTGCATACATTTCAAGTAAGTCACATACGGGTGAACAGAACATGTAGATCGGCAATATATTATAAATATATTCCTTTTGCCTTAAGGGTAAATATGTGGCTAGATTTCTATTTGTATTAAAAATTTCAATTTATTTAAATTCCTGGAATACGAAAAAACGAAATGATTTTGTGATGGCAAAACAGATTCGCTGTGATACAGTAAATATAAAAAATCATGGTAAAATCAAGTAAAGATGAACAATACATTTTTGTTAAAAGTTAACTTTATAAGCTGTAAAACGTAGTAGAGAAATTGAATTTTAAACAACTTATATACATTTTTGTAAAGATTTCAACATTTAAATAAATTTTCTTGAGAGCAAATGCTCTTGAATTTAATTGACCTAAAAACAATTATCAAAAATAAACATATTTTCATTTATTTAGGCTTAGCTCCTCTTTCAACATAAACTGTTTTGACCCTTGGGCAGACTTGAAGCTGCAATTCCATACCGAAAAATAATATTTCTATTAAAAATAGTCAACGGTCAACGGCTTCGTAAACCTTAAAAATCTTATTTTGTGGGAAGAATATGAACAACCTTTTTGTGGGTCAATTTTTCTTACTCATAAATATCCAGCAACTTAAAAATTTGTAGAATTTTTATTGATTCACTTTAAAGTTGCCTGTAAAACATATTATATAAAAATTAGAAAAAAAATGTTTGTAATATTCTTGAGTGTCAAATAAATAAACAAAGTTACTTACTAGCCATAAATACGATTAAAGTAAACAATTTCGATGGACTGAGCAACCGCACAAATATTTTAGTAAAGTTTACCTTTCTTATAGATAAAGCGGTGCTTTTGTGATTTTGAAAGCACTTGTTAAGCTAGTTATGTATGCGAGCTCATACATCCTTTTCCTTGTAATATGTGTACAAAGGAGTGCATCAAGAGTTCAAAAAGCTTTTAGAATTTTTTAATATGAACGATCATACAAAAGTATCCTATACACCAAACACAATATAAAAGCATCAGAATTTCGTGATGTTAGCAGAGATTTATTAACAAAATCCTGAGATGAAAAATATTGAATGCTCTTGACAAATATGACGGGTATTGAATTCTGATGGAATTTGTTTTTAGCCAAATATTGATGGCAAAGCTGAACTTCATTGATCTTTTATTTTAGATTTTCTTCACTTTTTCCTAGAAACCTCAAGTCTGAGTAAATGAAAACATGAAAAGGATATTTGTGGTTGGAGGAATTATTGAATTAATGTGTATAAAGGAGCGTCAATATATAAAAGTGAATTAAGTATATTAATCGACCTTTAGGACATTTTCCAAACCAATTACGATTGAGTTGACAACTAAAACAGAAATCGATTTTGTAAATATCCTAAGTAAATAAGTAATTTATATGATAAAATTTATTTCCCAAATGTTTGAGTCAATCTTATGTTTAACATGAAATCCGTTTTAACTATAAAACCGCAAAGCTTAGAAAGCTTTCATTTATTAGAAACATCTACCACTTATCGCTCCGCCGGAGGGCGTCTACACAAATACACTTTTGAATTTTATAGCAAATTGCTCAGTACATTCGAGTGTCATTTCCACTACACTCAATTACATCACTCCACGACTGCGACTTTTATGCTGACATTTTCAGTAATCTTCAATAAAACAGGCACTTAGTGGTAACGAATTAAACTTACGTACACTTCAATTAAACCATCTAACATTAATTTGTTCTATTTATTGCATTTAAATCACAGACAATGGCAGGTGATATCGCTGCTAATTTAACCAGAAAGTCCGAGCCAAGTTATCGTTCACAATTAATCTTGACAGCCCCGCTAAGTCGTGCCGCAACTCAAGATGAAGTTTACTGCTATAGAACGAACGTCGTACATGGATAGTCCATGCAAGGAAGTGGCGTGATCTACCGACCCCCCCAACCCCCAACCACCCATTTCAAACGCTTCAAAGTCGCCACTATAGAATAGAATAATACGACAGTCAGTGAGAATCGGAGCGTAGGACGAACATTAAATAACGCAGTCTTTTGTTGTAGACGTTAAACTTTTAAATTGTTAAATTTTATGTTCATTATTTCGCTTAATATAGAATTCTCCGTTGATTGTGAAAGTTTTTAAGCTTCCCAAACATTTACTCTGAAGTTAGAATGAGAAAAAATTAATTTCTCTCTCGTAGATAAACACAAAAGCAATTCGACCAGCGCACCCCCCAACCCCCCCTGGAGCGGATGAACTTTGGCTAAATAATTTGATTTCGCCTGACAACAACTGACATCTTAGTTCATCTATACACTTAAAACAGAGTCTTAAACAACCCCCACTTCCAACCATGTTTTCCTTCTGCGCCGAACAGGAAAAAAGCAATCTACCCTTTTCCGATAATCGGGTGCGGTTAACACGCGCAGGAATTTAATGTCGCCATTTGGTGGTGTTTCTGCGAAAGGAGGCCAATACAAATCGAATCCATCCTCCATAAATGCAACTCAATTAGGCTACGGTTCCACGAATGGTTCGACAACAGATTATCCGAAGCGCATATGAATCGCATATTTGACAAAGGGTTTTCACAAATCACACAAAACTGCATAAATCTTCGATTCACGTTTATCATTTAATGGCTCCACCATGGTTCATCAGCACGGGATGTTTGTATGTGGAAGAATTAGTGAGCATTGGAAGCTTTAAGCGCGATTCGAATGCTTCTCCATTAAGCCAAAATCATTTCATTATGATTCAAATCATTGGAGCCGATGGGTAATTTGAATGTCAATGTCTTGTACATGCTGCGGGAGAGATCTGCACAAGTGAAGCCATTACCGTAGATTTTGATTTGTGATTTTATTACATTTGACGTGTTTGTGGAGTTGGGGGTTGGGGTGAGTAGAGGTGGCATTTGAACGGATTCTTTCACCTCCCTTGACATTGTGATTAATACAGTTTGAAATTTCACATCACGTACACGTAAGCTGGCTTTCATGGTGCGGAAAATGTGTCGAATCAACGAATATCAATGCAGTTTAGATAAATTTGATGTAATATGTGCTGTTTCGAACAATGTAACGTCGTTATCAGCAAAAAAAAGCTAAGACGAAATGGCATGGCGTATTGTTATCGTAGAAGGGTAAATAAATTGCTGCTCTAACATTTCTAAATCACTTCAACTGTCAAAGTAATGTTTAAAGACAATAAAAACAGTTTATTAGTTGTTGACATAAGTACTAAAAAATGTATCACAGGACAACAATGTGAAGAATGTGATTGCCACCAATTGAAATACTTAAATGGGCCTTCATTTAATTAGCACCTACTCGCAATCATGAATGATTAACTTAATTCATGATGATATATTGTGCAGATTAATGACGCTGAGCATATATTTTTTTCTAACCGCAAATTATGTGCATTATTTCAACGAAAAATCTCCCATTTCCGTGCAGTTTAATTCTGTTGAAAAATGCGAAAGCACAAAAAGCACTTGGGAATACATAAAACTCAATTTACGAACTCGAGTGTTGTGAATGCTGAATTACACTTCATTCAGCGAAATAAAATGCAAAAAACGATGCGAAATAAATCCGAATGCCTACAGCTTTTTTCCCGCGCGTTCTGTGGGCGACCATTTCCCGGCACGTACATTCGACGTACACATAACAAACTTTTAATATGTATATTTTTTAATATTTTTCATAAAACAAAACCTAAACTTAAACTACGTAAAAAAACGTGTTATCTCTGCAAAAAAGGAGATTTAAATTGCCAAATCTGCATTAAATTATATTTTCAGCAGTTTGGAGAACAACAATAAATGGTCATCATAAGGATTAAAAGTAAAATGAGATTGTTTTAGAAGTTTCATTTTAATTGGCAATAAGTGCGACAAAATGCTTTAAAATCATTATTCAATAAATATGTTAGGATCAAATTGGTAATTAATATAAAAAGCTCTCAATTAACTACCTCGTTATCCACAAAAATACGTGAAACAATTATTTATCAGCAGGTTACTCAAACCGCTGCATAAATTCGCACATGATAGCTTTTGTGAATTCATCAGTAAAATGCATTAAAGTCAGAGAGATTTAAAGAGTTGGTAAATCATAAATAAGGGTTGGTTAGAACGCCATTATGACACATAAATCAAACGCACAACTTTTCGTTGTATTCGCCATAGAAACCTATCTTTAACGTCATGGACTGTAAATAAGTGCGCTAGTATTTTTTTGGTTTCTGAATGCATGTGAGGATGCATTATACATTCTTTATATTTACTTGATAAGGCATGCAGCTTAAGAGCCATTAAATCACAATGCATATCGTTGAATAAAATTGCAATTCATAATCCACTGAATTTTTGAAAGAAACTGAATATTCTTGTGCTCACAAAACGGTGAATATAAGAAAACTTTGGGTATGATTTATAAATTATAAAAAAACATTAACTTCATATATGCTTTTCTTAATTATAAATAAATATTAAGAGGTAATTCCTTAACCATTTGTTCAAAGGCTTAAGACTAGTATATTATATAGTTCGCGAGGAACGGCGCTTCACTAAATTTTGTATTTAGTTCGCGTGAAATTCGGAATTCGAAATATTCTATTACTGTAATACATTTAAACATAAAAAATTGTTTTTTCTTTATAAAATAAAATACCAAAAAAACTTTCATTAAAGAAAGAAATGGGCCACAGTAAACAGTTTTTCTTGTAACAAACGAAGCACGTAAAATATGACAAAATCCTATACAAGTTATACTTGCGATATGAAAGTTAAGTGCATTTTATATATATAAATATAGAAATGTGTCCTGGATCACGATATTGTGTGCATAAAAAAAACCCTAGACAAATAAGTTTAACACAATTTCACAGCAATGCAAAACACTATAAGTGCATAATAATATCTGCATATATAGCCGAAAGTTGGTCTGCACATTCGTCCGCAGCGATCCGAAGAAGCAACTGATGTTTATTGCAATTTATCAAAACTTACCAGTTGCCCTTAGATACAATAAACTGCGAATATAAACGTGCCTGGGAGTTCACAAACTTTCTTTTGCATTTACTTTTGCAATTTGCATCGTACTTATGAAAGTCGAAGGATGGTGAATAATGGATGGTGGCGTTCGCTGTTTATCAGACAGCCGCGCAACTTAACTGCTTTCGCGTATAGCTATGCCGTCGTTTACCTTTGCTGCGTAATGTGTATATTCCGCCATTTGTTGCCCAATTATGTGAAAATTGAAATTACGTCAGGCAGGAACTTTAAGTGCTGTAGCGACGAAGCCTAGCGCGTATACGTTCAACTGATTGAAAGGCATCTTAAGAAATCTGATAATTTTGAATTAAATTATAATTCGCAAATACAAGCAGGAGGGTGGTTATCATAAACAGGTTTGATAATTGAATTTTAAGTGAAAATTCGGCTCCTTTTCTGAGAAGATTTATGTCTTGTGAAGAGATTGTTGTTTCTAATGCCTCAACTGCAGCAACAATTTTATTAATCAAAACAAAATAATCTCGTTCAGCTTATGATTTTTTGCAAAAGCTCTTCTGCGAGAACGTTTATCTGTAAAACTTAGGCTTTGAACCTTGGTTTTACAAACTATAAGAAAATATTCAGTTAATGGGCATAGTAAATCCGGAATTCTCACAGTAAATGCTTCAGTTATCTGAGGCATCCGTTACCCAGACAAGATAATTTCCGCAATTTAATTAAACAACGCCGCACTTTAGCACAGGTAAATTGAGTTACAACATTTCATCAGGTGAATATTCCAACGACAAGTAATTTGATTTTAAAATTAAATCAATGATTTATAAACTGGTGCAAGTTGCTGTTTTGATTCTCGGTTGTTTTATTGAATTTGCAAACAATTTGTTTATTTAATTTATTTCCATAAACATTTCAATTCAATCCTATTTAAAGTGATAACAAAATTTTACAAGAAAAAATGCTCATCAACAACATTCAAATTTTCAAAAGAATCAGCTCATTCAAGCTTAAAGCTTTTCGTAACTCAATTAATAGTTTATTGACGATTTAGTGCTAAGATTTTATCCGAAGGTCTTTTCCGATTTCTGACCAAATTTTGGAATCTTATAAAAATGCCACAAACCATAAATTGTATTACCATTGATTGGCAATAACTATGACAGAATCAGTTCGATATACAAACTCAGACGACAAGCAATATGCACAAATTGTCGAGAATGATGCGAAACGGACGTGTCAAAAACTTTTCGAAACAATATCGCCAAATTATTCCACGATTCAATCATTTTATGGTGACGAAATATTTTTGACACCCACTACAGCATGAAGAAGATTAGTTTAACGTGAGCAAAATAGTAATTCGAGTATCATGAGTAATTCTTACATGCACATGAAAGAAGAAGCAAAAAGTGACAACAATAAGCTTCTGCCATCAAGTTGTGTGTATACCAACAAAGTGAGCAGACTCGTTTGTCCATTGTCGGGAAGACATCAAATATTAGATGTGACATGTACAAGTGGACACTACGGACAATATGGCACATTAATCTTGCTTTATACTTTAGAGAGATGACTTTTTAAATCTGATTTTATAACTTTTGAATGGATAGTGATTTGTAGAAGTTGGCAGTTTTGTTTTCAATTTCAGGAAAATACACATTTTGATTGATTTAATGTTGAGAGAAGTTTTACAGGAAATAAAGATTGAGTTGACTGTGTCCTAATTCGTGAATTGGGAACTTCACCCAGTTCTTAAAAGAAACAGAATGTTGCTGTAACTTCATTCCCATAAGTATTAGACGTATTTTATAAAAAAGTCAAAATAAGAGGCTCAAATAAACGAAAATAAATCTAAACAGACACTTTATAAAAATCAAAACTTATTAACTACAAGTAAATGAACTTTTTTCCGGTGGAACGCTAATGACAATGTCGAAGAATACACAAACATAGACAAACAATGAAGGAATTAAATTTCCAATTAAATAAATTTGATTTAAGAAAATTACGACAAGCCATTTCAAAACAACAGATAATTGAAACAAACATAACATTTGCATTGATAAGAACAGCGCTAACAAATTAATGCGATTTGCTCTTTACAAAACACAAAATGCTATAATATATAAGAATTTTCAGTATACAAGGCTCGAGTTACGACAAACTTCTCAAAAGGCCAACATCAATAAAAATAATGGACAATCGACAGACAATTTCCCTTAATCACAGACAATAAAGATGCTCCATTCAATGTTTTGAAATTATTATCTTACTTATGTCATAAAAACAATTTTTCGGCGAACGTGATTCTGCGATTTGAATATCAGAGCTGTCTTCTTGAGGCGCGTCTTGCCAAATCAGCAACTTCTTAACGCTAACGAAAAAGCATATCTACCAGTTTTCCTCAAACAGTTTCCCTTCAATGCTTTCGCATGCCGTATGACGGTGCACATTCTCCATTACACAGTGAGTCACTCCCTCCTTTAAGGATTTCTCGTTATATATGGAAGAATCCTGAAATTCTTTTTGAGCGGCACACATTCACTGTTTTCTAAAGGCTCTGTTTGAATCAACTCATATTGATGAGTTTTTTCGAGGAATCTGTCATACGCCTACGTAATGCGAACCGTCAATTCAATCGAAATTTTCTAGCAAGGTTTTCCGCGAATATTTGATTACAAGTAATTGATTTTGCCTTTCAACAAGTTGACAAGTTTGTCAACAATATATATGAATATTGGAAAAGATAATACGGGTAGGAGGATATCAATCCAATAAACAAGCCTTTGATATTTAAAAAGACGGTTTTCTCTGAAGTAAATGTCCTATCAAGGTCAAGAAATGGTTGAAAATTTCCATGTACAAATCATCCCTTCAAATAACAAAAGAAAAAAAAAACTTTAAGCTTTTAAAGGCGTAAATATTTACCGCATTGAACGTAATTGACAATTCCGCATTTACAATCGAACTCAATTTGTCTGCTTTCTCAAAATTGTTGTCGCTGTCGTCGTCATAGTTGTTTTTGTTGTTGTTTTCCACCAATGTCACTCCCATTCATCAATATGTCAATTTCAGCACGCAAAGGTTGATTTAATTTACAATTGATTTGAAAAGTTTGTATGCCGAAGCTTTAGCTGTATATAGAGTTTTTTTTTTGTGGTAAAAAAGTAGGGAGAGGGTTTTTTTTTATGTACACAAAAAGCTGCAAATTTGCCTGTGAATTGAATTTAATGTTGAAAAACGTGGAAATGATTTCGCTGACAGATTCCCCTACATCTTGAATTGTATTTAAGGACACGACAATTAAATATTTTCAATTCAATGATAAATCAAGCAAAATTAATGTTAATACTGATTGGATAATATTAAATTATCTCTTACATCAAGCATCTTTATTCGATCCATTTCATTTTAGGTGAAATCCATAAATCCACTTTTGACAATCACTTCAGGTGCATCAATGTTAACGGCTGGCATGTGCATTCATCCCATTTCAAGCAATATCCACATTAATCTATTGGTACTGCCAATTTGCACACAATCAATTTCCTTTAAACTTCTAGTACTTCGGCATTATATTGTCTAGATGCCTGGCCTTTGTTGTGTGGCCTCAATATGTTAGAAATGTGCATTGCATGTGGTCTCCATGAAAGACATATGTTCTCGATAACAATCGAATGACCAATTCGATAAAGACGACATGTCCGAACTGATATAAATTTGATAAAATACTTTTCTGTAAGAAATTTGAAGAACTTCACTTCTCAACAATACAATTCATTGCCGTAGAAAATCGTACATCCTACAAGGCGTAAGCACACCTAAGTAACACTGCAAGAAAACTCCTTAGTGCAAAGAATACAGGATCATTCTTATATTTTACTTAATTTATGGAAATTAGTTTCTGGCGCTATGTTTCGGTGTTTCGCTTCTATTTTTCTTACGTTACTCTGGCTGATGCAGACGGCAAAAGACCGAAGTTAAATGACCCATTAAATTGAAGTGGATCTTCATATAACACAACGAAATGAATATTAGTAGGATATCTTTTGGAGCATCGCCATCGAAAGAAACGTCAAAGCCAGTCAGTTCTTCAGAATTTATTTAAATGTTTGGACAGTAATCACTAATCAATGGCCAGATGAACCCTATTTGTTCTGAAATATGAACATTCTTGATACCGGCTTTGTGCAGAGTCAGTTTAAAAGTTGGTGAATAATCTTACCTGCTCGTATATGCTTTTATATTTCTTATAACGAAGCAGCGAGCACAGTTAAGAACTCATTCACCGATACAATTCACGGGTGATGCGCTTGTCTACAAAAGCTTTCAAGCAGTCGTGAGACATCCGTAACGAAATTTATTCGTTAAAGAGCTTTTATTCTCGTCTCATCATATCCTATTTAGAGTTACCAACACGCATACGACTCAGTTACCTTGATACTAACGTGCATGTATTTCGTATACATCTATTATGGAAGCTTCTTGAGTCTTCAGTTTTCACACTCTGCGATTATATATTGTTGATTGTGTGAATGTAAGTGCGAAAGTGAACAAAAGGCATCCCATTTTCACTTCCACTCAATTTCCTGGCTGGAAGGGTGGCAATCTGATTACTAGGCGGCTACGTGAAACTATCAAGTATCAAGTAGCGTGGAAGCGCTGAAATTCACAAAATATGTCACTTCCCAAAAAGCTCTTTAAACGGTTTGACTCTTCAATCTTGACTCTCGTTGTTTAAGTGTTTTTTTTTTCAACATTCTTTGATAAAGATATACTGTTTTGTGAAATTTACAATTTTTGCAAATGTTACTGGCTGCTTAGAGCACTCAAGCATTCATGGAATCCACTCTAGAGATTTGTAGAGATCCGTATAACAAGGAATACATCAAAAATCTTGTAAAAACAAGTCTTAATTTTAGTAGCGCGAATTAACGATTTATTGGAAAACGAAGGTTCTATAGTACTTTTAAATAAAAATGTATTTCCGGAAATAGCTCAAACAAAGATTATGAGGGAAAATATTTGCAGCCGTGCTCGACTAAGTCCTTTGCAGGATTTACATTTGTTATTTTGCCAAAGTTCAAGTTTGGTATATTTATCTTCAATATTATGCTGAAATTCACCATTTGAACGATACGAAAGAGAAATTGTATAGAAATTCTTTGTTGGGATTATTTTAAGTTCAGATTAAATAAATACATTGTTGAACTAAAAATATATTGAATAACATCTTTAGTTTACGCGTCTGTTGCTAAACGTCACATTTGCTAAATATCATAAAAAAATATTTATCGAAAAATTTAAAAGCTCTGTAAACCATAAATTTAAAGCTGTTACTATATTCTGCATAATTTTTGATCTTAAAGAGACTATGTTTTTCATAGAATATGATTAAATCAAAATGTCAGGTATTCAAAGTTTTTTTTTTAATTATCTCCCAAACGGTTTGTTTTTTTGTAACTATATTTTCTACCCAATTGTAGGCCTAAAGAAACCTTTGCTGAAAATATTAAGATCATCATTTATTGATGGTCTAAAAGCATTCGCATAAAAATTGTCGTTAAACTGAAAAGCGAATTGCGAAATTTCATCATACATTAAACATTTTAAATAAAGAATGTGGACTATATTTAAACCTAAAACGAAAACTATGGGTGAGTCCATTTCATTGTAGCATTAAAAGAAACAATTTTTACTTCACCATATCTCAATAAAATGAAAGATAACTCGTATGCAAAACATATGAAGCCAGAAACAAGTAGCGAATCAACAACATTCGACATTCAGTTTTATGTTGCAAAAACATTAAACAAAGGGAAGAAGCCCTCCAAGATGATTCACACAATATCTGATGGCTGGTTGACAATTGAAAACCAATCGTTTTGCATTTAAATGTGAATAGTTGTCTGGCTCACAATGCCATTGTATCAATTCAAATTGCTATGAGAATCTATTGCAAATGGAAGGATTTCGCTGTGTTGTGCAGCAAAGCTCAGATCATGCATTACATACATACATACACATTTCGATTCAATAACCATACATCTTGATGTGCAATGGCATCAATTACTTATGCTGTGCAAACATGCAGTGTTCATGCGCTGCGTTCGGCGTTTCGCATGAATTGCATTTGGCGCGGTGCTTTACATTTTTCATAAATATCACATAAACAGTAAAAGGGGATGTAGGGAGGAAAAACAAGAATTCACTTTCGCATTGTTGAGGCAAATGCATCTTCTGTTTTTTATTTTTTTTTTTGAAATGAGTATCAAGAATAAACGCTAACACAAGATACTCGTAGATCCTGTGCGAATCCTTTGCACTCTGCGGTTCAACCATTGCCTTCTCACTCTTGAATTTACTTAATGGAGCGTGGCGAATATAAGTGCTGAGTAAGGGTGCTTTGGCCGTTATTTAATTGGCCAGCTGGTTTCAGTAGTGAAAGGTTAATGGGTCGCAAAACTTACCGTGCTTTAGTTTACTTAATGATAGGAATAGTTTTCACTTATATCAGACGTGATTTTGCTCAACAGGAATATTCGTTACATTAAAAATTTAATATTTCCTTAGGAATTTTGGAAGATTTTGCTGTGGGTGGTTACATTGAGCGTTTTCGGTAAGTTTATGAATGCAGTTTTCTTGACTTGATCGTTTCAAATATATTTAATGTACAACTTCTTAAGGATGTGTTTGTGGAAGCCGATTATCATATTCGAATTTGGGTCGCGTAACTAATTAGCGATACAAGCTACGATTTCAAACTTAACAAAGATAAATTTAAAATATTTAAAATTACCAATATTTAATTCTAAAACGGTATCTAACCTTTTAAAATACTTAATCGCACTTAAAAATCGATTTTAAAAAAAATCCTTACACAATACTTCAACCAACTTAATCAAATAGAAAATTATGTTTCAAGGTCAAGTGCATTCAAATTAGCAATCAAAGTCGAATGCAATTCACTCGAATGACCACTTTGCAGACAAATGTATCGAAGACCTACCCCTAACACTCCTTCATTTGCATGTCTTTAATGCAGTTCGTTGCAGTGCCCAGCTCAAAGTCATAATTTAAATTACAAACGAGGACAATTTCACAATCAGATGTAATTAAATAAAGCGAATGTAAAATGATATGCACATAACCGAGATGCAATTTGCCAACCACGCAGCAAAATCATCTACAGGGACCAACGGCACCATAGTTTTCTCTGTCTGTATGCAACGACCAGCACTTGAATGGTCAGCATATGTTAAGCACATATGCATATATATATATGAATGTTTGAAATCGATAACTGCACATATATACAATTATTGCACATCGTAGTCCATCAATTAACCCAAATTGGCAAACAAAGTCAAACATCCTCTCAGATTTCCATAGCAATTTAAATGTATAGTGAATGTGCTTCAATTAATTTGTTTTGTGTATTGTTGGCTAGTTCTGCATGCACTGCGAGTGCAACACAACGGCTTAGTGCTCCTCCAGGATGGTGGAAGGCCTCCCCAATCGGCGCACAATGACTGCCCAACGGGGAAAAAAAACGCGCGGCAGCAGCATACGCGCTGCAATTAGTCGACTTGTGCGAGTGCACCAAAAAAGGGCATTTGCATATTTGCAGTTCGTACGTGGGCAAATTGAATTGCATTTTATTTAAGGGGGGGTGGGGGTATTTATCTTTACGCCAACAATCGATTTGTTTGATGCAGGTGGCGAGTTATCATTGTTAAATAGTTAAATGCATACATAAAGGTATGTCGTATTTATGATGTTCAATGTTGTTTGTTTACAAATTAGCACTGTGAATTAATTTGTTGTTCATTGAATTCCTGCCCTAAAATCGGATTAGGGAATTTTGTAAATTATTAAGAAAATTAAAGTTCATTCATTCTAATTTATGACTTTCAAACGACAATAGAGAACCTTTTAAAAATTTATTAGTTTTATCATTTATTCCATTTACCAGCTGCTGTTCACTCAAATGGAAATGTTTTCCAACCTTTTTCATTGCCTAGATGGAAAAATTCATAGTTATGTCTTCTGACGCCTGAAATCGCAATACGAAAGCACATTTCCATCTCAAAGGATAAACTCAAAGCGATAGAGTGCCCGTGGCCACTTTTTAGATTTTTATCGGATTCGTCTGTAAGGTGGTAAATAACTAGAAATTTATTACAATTGAAATTGGCATATATAGTGAAAAATATCATTTCGTCTTTAAGTACGTTTCTTTCATTTGTCTTTAATTAAAGTTTTGACCATTGAGCTACATTTTACCGTTAAATTATGTGAATTATATGTATTAAATTCATACTTTTATGCCAAGATAGAGCAAGAAACATTTTGTATGGTGGAGAAGAAAAAAATTATATCATCATATATTTAGACCATGTCATGCATGCATATATTGGTTCCTGATTACAGGCATTTGTTTAATCAATTAACCTCATATCTCAGGTGGCGAAATAGTGAATTCCTTTGGTCCTTATTAATAGAAATAATTGAACCGTAGTTGGCAAATGGGTTAATTATGTTCGCGCAAATCCCTTAATAAGGACCCCAAAAATTGAATGTTTTTAAAACAATTGGATTTCATTAGACTCTAAAAATCATCTTAAACTTAATCTTTTAACAAAAATATTTTTGCATGTGTTAACATAAATCAAACACGAATATTAAAAATGTTTTGGTTTAAGATCATCAACAAATTCAACTATTAAATATACTATTTTAAACATAAGAAGAACATGAAAAAGCCAAACAAAATTCAATCAAACCATCTCAACGAGTAAGATTAAGAATACAAAATCATTTAAACCTGCGACGACAAGATACTATACACGTTACGTCTTAGAAGTTTCACGCAGCATGTTGTTGAGCACCTATATATTCTTAAAGTATCTGCAGAAGCAATAAATAAAACATGCGCCATAAATTATATTAACACGCGCATTGCATACGAAAATATGGGAGTTTTTTTTACATACTTTCGAGTTGACAAAACAAAAATTATATTAACAGCTGCTGCCGCCCTTGGTGAACCACCCCCGAAAACGACACCGCCAAACGTACAAACAGTTGAGGTATAGCTTATAGCAACAGCTAGACTGGCTGTTTTTATGCACATAAAACCACAAGAAAAGGAGCATTTGAATTTTAAAGAATCCACGCTATCTTCAATTGAGGCGAAATGTCATCAACAAATGTTATGTGCCTTGAACTCTACAAGCAGCCGTCGTAACCTACAAAGTATCAAAATCATAAAATTCCATATCAACAACGAGCATACAAATAAACACCAAAAAGCTGTAAGGAACATAGAAAAAGCTCCCACTTGGTGCAAAGACACTACCATGCAGTGTGAGGATATATGGAGGGCTCAGCTCGTCGCGTGCTAACATTATTTATTCTATACTATTTTCTTGTTCTGTTTTTGGCACAACCGAACAAAGAACAACGGTATTTGCGAGGGGTAGCAACCAACCAACAGGAAAAAAAACAATGTTTTCACTTTTTAACCAACCCCGCTCACAACAATCATCATACATCCTTTCACCACCCACAAACGATGCTCACATTTTTCAACAAAACTTATTTATTTCTATTCGAGAAACGTAAACAAAACTAAAGTCACATACAGACATGTTATGTGTGCGCCGCGTCGAGCAATGCAAGAAGTCACAAGAGTTCATGTGAAGTGGGCGTTGCGCATATATAGACATATTGATATCCCAGACGAAACCCGATATACCCACTGTAGGACGCGCGTCCTCATGCCTTACATACATCCACTTTATAGTATTTATATAGGAGCGACAGATGCGTGACGCGACTGCAGGATGGCGAGCTTTCAGTAATGCGCTGCATGTCATTGGGGTGGATTGGGTGGATGGGGGAGGTTGGGTTGTGTGAAATTGTGCGGCAATCTGCGACGAGCTTTCCGAGCAAACAGCCGAGTGACGCTTTTGAATCATTCGCGCCTCCTTTATTTCACGTTGCTAACATTCTCACCGATTTATGGGTCCGCAACACATCGCCAAATGGCATAGGGACTAGCTGGAACCAATCCAAAATGTGCCACAACCTAGTACATTCATGACCTACAAACTATCCCTCAGCACTGTCTGTTAATCGTGGCTACACGGACAGACAGCTCCAAGGAACGTGCACAATTCACCATTAGTCGAACCCCTACCACCCCCACCCCCTAAAAACAAAACAACAACAAAAAACACACAACAATGTGTTTACCGTTGCATGACACGGCACTGCTAATCAATAACTTCTAAGGTCTAAATATACCTTATAGTCGCATAATTCACCCTCAATTGTTGGGCTGCGTTCCAGTCACGTACCGAAGGCTGTTGAAGCGCCAGTGACTGTCTGTACCCGGATTGAGAGTGTAGTGTTTGTGTGTGGCAACTGGCGAGGCACGACGATTGTCTGGTTCCACTTCAGTGCTTCAGTTAGGTCTAGTTGTTGTGTGTATTTTTCGGGGTGAGGCCGACAATAGGTCAGTAAATACCAGCTGGAACCAATCCAGCTGCAGTCGTTCTACGGCAACTCAATTGGCCATATTAGGTTGGTGCACCAATTTTGTCAGAGACATGTTTGCATCGGCGGATTACGAACGCAAACGACACAAGTTGGAGAAATTAAAGGAGAAAATTCGCCAAAGGTGGGTATCTAAAGAATCTGTGAGTTCTGTGATTAAGTGGATTTTTTGTTGTTGTTCCAGTGAGATGGAAAGACGTCACTTGGAACGGAAATTTGACGAGATAATGATAGAACAGGAAGGCTGGTATTAAATGTTTTGTCGCAACTAAATCTACCGTTCTTAAAGACGCACAAAATGCTTGCGTTTTCAGTAAAAGGAAATCGATGAAGCACATAAAATCCAAGTACGAGAACTTCATGCGTGAGGATGAACGTCGCACCGAACGTAACGATAATCTATTGCGAATGCTGGATAGAGTTGATAGTCAGGCGAACCAAATTGCCACGAAAACGGAGCGTTTAAAGTTGCTAAAGGTATGAACTTTAATTTTATGTTGAGACTACAGCATACATTTAATGAAATATTTATGAAATAACTCGCTCACCACACCAAATTGATATGCAATCACAGAATCAATACGAGCTGTACTTGCTACGAAATCTGACCTCTCCTAGTGCTCCACCGTTGCAAGCCTCCATTCCATTCGTGCCACCCGCTGAAGTCGCCTTCACCAAAACACCGCAAACACCACCCAGCCAACAGCAATACCAATCGACTATTCACACATCATCAGCCCATCTCTCTGAGGAGGATCATTTCAAATCGGATTTCGTAAAGTGTCTTGCCGATATGAACCGATTTCATTATGGTGAGGCTTCTCGAGATTCATATTTACCCACGGCAACAAATCAATTGGGAACAGCCACTGCACCATTGCAACAACAACACGTCCAATTTAATTGGCCAGATCAGCAACATTCAGATGCGCCACAAATTGACGACGCTATCACTCACAAAGTGGTATTTGATGTGCCCGCCAAAGCGTTCACTCATCCGGTCGATGACACTGCCCGTCAGCTCGCCATCAGGGAGCGTGTACCAAACATTTTGATATCATTGCCACACGTCGACCAGCCAACAGTAAACGCTTTTAATGAGGCCCCGGCTATCTCAAAGATCCAGTCAGCCAGCAACGTTACTAAATATCTTTCGGAAAATGTTGACAATTTTGTGGCTGCCCCATCCCCACTGGCAGAGCAAACCGCACCCAGACGTTCGCTAAATAATGATACACCAACAGTGGCGTCATCCGTTGTTGGGTCCGTAGTGAATAATGCGGCACAACTGGCACAGAATGATGATGTTTTATCAAAGGCATTCGCTGTCGGGTGCAATGTTACATCAAAGAATGAAAATGGCAGTACGATGGAGGACGCGCCTGCCACCACCTTGCACAGTGTCCCTGTAGCAGCGGAAAATGTCGCTGGCGCTGATAAACGAAATGCCGACACACGAGATGTGCGAGAGCCGTTTAATGCACAGGAAGCTGCGGAGAATGTGAACATTTTTGAAGCTGAATATGACAAGGAAGTAACGAGTAAATTAAATAATGAGAATGGCAAGAAGAATGATATTGTCTTTGAAGAACATGAGAATTCCGTGCCACCTCCAGATGTCAGTGAACAGCAGCAGCATTCTCCTGGCGATGATAATAATTCATTTGCGAATGGTGTAGAACATGTGGCGCGGCAGGAGGCGGCGGAAAACGTAACACGGATTGACGGTGTCGGTGGCGTTGAATCGGTGAAACGAATAAGTAATGAAGAGGCTGATACTGCTCAGTTTACAGAAGACATTGACAATAATACGACTTCCTTTGATTACGGCGTGACATTGCCAGGGAGTGGGACTGGCGTTATTAATGCAGACGACGGCGTAGTGGCAGTTGACAAGGAGTCTGTGCATAATGTAACGAGTGAGCCCAGTGGTATTATGGATTATGGTAATGAGATAGAAGGCCAACAATTTGAAGCGAATGCTAATTACGATGCAGCGGCAGTGGCAGCAGATTACACCCAACCGACTGACTTCCAGCAAGATCCTCAATATTATCAAGAAAATCAGGAATACTCGGCCGCTGCTTATCAGGATCCAAACCAACAGCAATTTTACGCTGAGGGACAGTCTAATGACCAGCAATATTCCGATGTAAGACAGGATTTACTGAATCCTGATGGATCAACAGTTGTAGAAAACACTATTGGAGACCAGCAATATGATCCAAATCAGCAATTTTATACAGAAGGTGACCAACAATACTCCGAGGCTCCTTACAATCAATCAACCGATCAGTATCCGGCCGATGGGTACCAATACCAAAATGAATACGGACAAGAGCAGCCAAATCAAATGGCCTACACTGGTAATGACGCCAACTACGACAATTATGATCCGAATGCCCAGCAGCAGTACGACGCCAATTACTATCCACAACATCAACCGGAATACCAAGCGGATTCACAGCAATTGTATGCCGAAACTGGCCAACCTCAGGCGCAACAATTCGTTGAAGGTCAACAATACGGCGACTATCAAGAAACAGCTCAAGAAATGCCACAGTATGATGTCAACAATACGTTGTCGGCAGACACCAGTTACCCAGCACCGGAGACGAATAATATTCCGGAAAATGCAAATGTACCAGAACAACCGAACAACCCCAGCGACGTGCAGGTGGAACAGGTGGAGGCAGGTGGCGGTGAAACAAGAAGTGAGACCGTGAAAGCTGTTGATCCCAGCTCTGCAGCCGCCATAAATTATTTAGAAAGTGAAACGGATGACACTGTCTCACAGCAGGTGAATCCTTCCAACAACGAAAGTGATTTCGACTTCAGCAACAACTAAATACTATTTATTAAGGGATTTCTGCGAATTATTTCAGGATTCTGGCACGTCCTTAGATTGCATATTGTTTGTATGTTTAATGTTTATCTTTGTCCCAATTTCTTCAGATTTCAATGTGACTCTGCGTAATAAACACATAATTATTCAAGAATTACCTTGATTCGTGCTTAATTGATTATTTTCACAGGTCGGTTCTTAGGGGCTTTCTTTGGGACTTAACAACTTTCTGATTTCATTATCATTCATAATGAGCAGTTCCGGTCTTGTGCGGTCTATTTATTCCCGAAAAGTATTAGGACTGATCCAAACAATTAAAGACTTCATAACCTTGAAAATTCCAAAAACAATCTAATTATCATAAACATTTTCTCATCTCAATCTTAGTTTTAATGGGCTTCGGTTGGCTATGAAGAGTTTTAAAACAAACTTCAATGATCCATTGTGGCATTACGGCATCCAAAGTGGCAACTCTGTGACATCGCTCTCGACTAAAGTTTAATTGTTTTGAACTCATTAAGCATCCAATGTAATTATTCCGCAAAAGTAAGCGGCTCTCCTTATCATCGCAACACAGGAAGACCCTCTTCAAGGTACTGTAAAGGTTACTCAAATTACATAATTAACGACTCAATTCATCTGATGGATGGAAATGCTGTTTGGCCGAAATCCTAAGAAACAAATCCTCGAGCAATAATAAACTACTTTCAGCTGGTGGGGTCGCACAGGATCGCTGATGTGAAAAATGTTTGACGTTTTCTGGGTATTTTTTTAATAAATTTTTGCTGTGTGCAATTCCCCACCGTAAATTCCGTAATTGCAAACAACATCAGAACTTTTAGCATCAGAACATAAAAAGTAAGCAATTGATATATAAATCCAGAGATTCAGTTAAAAGTTTTGCAGCGTATACATTTGTGGTGAGGTGGCGGAAGTTCGTCCATTCCGGGCGGACAAAGGTGCTATGATTTCTATGTTTCGATACAGTACAGAAGCGATGATGCCAAAAACTTTTTACCTGTGCAAAAACTGCAGACCGAAACCATTATTCCGTAGGAAAACAGCATAAGTGATAAACATTGAGCGGTTTCCTCATTATTGTGCGCCACTTTAATTTTCCATTTGTGCCCAACTTCTGCTATTCGTAAAACAATTTCAACCGACGACAATTAAAATCAATATACTACCCCTCCTGCCAACCCCCCCAACCAAACACAAAGTTTGCACACCCAAACAATGTGGAGCTGAGTCAAAAAACAACATTTCCAGCGTCCAAGGAGTGAAATGGTACGATTTTCAACAGTGCTGCAATTATTTTCCGGCAAACTTTGTCCTACTAAATGCCAGCTGATTTTTGATGCGATATCCTAATAAAGGACGAATGAATAAACACAAAAAATGGATAACAACATAGTTGAGCCATCTCAAGGTCGTATATTTGTTTTTTTTTTCCGCAGAAATTATTGGCACAACGTAATTTCAGGATGATTTTATATGAAAAGTTTTTTTTCAATCCTCAAATATTTAATCCTTTTCAACGTTAATTTATTTATGTTAAAATGAGTAAGCAGATTATGAGTCTCTGAAATGCAAAAACAAATTTATGTGCAACAAATGCATTTTTGGTTGAAATATTTATTGTCCATTTTCATAAGTTTTATAAATCAATTTTTTTTTTCGTTACATAAAAATACACAAGCAATTTAATAAATTATTTTCCTTGTATACAAATTAGGACTTTATTATATATCCTTTTTAGGAGCACAATAAATCAGCCGAATAATTTTGTGCAGTCACTCCGCCACCCAAAAAGTGTTGCACTTGGCATAATACTTGCATTTTTCAATTCAATTTTGATTATCTATCTAAACCCGTTAATACTCGTTATGTTGACACGATTTTAATTAAAAACACAAAGAGCGTACATTTAGCATAAATTGCATAAACATTGTTGTCTAATTCCTTACATATATACTGGTAATTTATTCTCGGTACATGTGAATTTAATTTTGGCGCGGGGGGAAATCGCCTAGGAAATTATTGAACACATAAAACGTTGAATGCAAAATGTGCGCATAATATGCATGTTGCAATCAGCCGCCGAATGCATTGCAGTGGAATTCGTGTTGCATTTAAATTGTTACAATAAAATTATTATTTGAAATTCCCCCGAAACTTGGTAATAAATCGATAAAGCGTCGACCACAAGTGATAAACGGACGATCACACAGCGAATTTGTTGAATTATAATTTTAATTAGAATAATTAATTCGTTCAGAATATAAAATACAGAATTATTTCCTATTATTATTGGATAACCATGATGCAAGATTAATTGGTTTTTGTCAAAAGTAGAAATATTTAGAATAATTCTTTAGATACAATATAACTCCCGTTAAAAGGACTAAATCGACTTTAATTAATTGCTCATTCGCCCATCTCCATCACCCATTTTTGTGTAAGTGAGATCTTACTTAGCTCCTAAATACATTTTTTTTCATCGATTAAGGTAAATTGGTAATAAGACTTTTTTATTACAAAACGAGTTTTCAATATTTGATCAATAATTCATTGTTTTTTTTTCAGGGCAAATTTACTAATAACATGCGAGCGTACAATTCTTACACATTTCTGCTTAAAAAATAATTTAAAAGGCTGAATAGAGTTAATTTAATTACATAAAATTAGATATAAATTTAGAATATCAAAACTGCCCCGATTTTATGTTTCGAGCCCACTAAATCGAGATAAATTAAATAAAACTCACAAAACTCTAGAATTTTTAAGAGAATCTTCCTAGTCTCTTTGCCATGTCACAATAATTGAATGTAAATCTTAGAACCTACTATTGTTCAATAGGTAATATCCTTTCACCAATCCTATCTACATAATCTTAAGAGTTAGGTCATGAAATCACATTGGAAGCCGTCAGAATATATTTCAATTTACTACTCAACTTTACTGAACGTGTTTATAGTGAATTCACTCACAAACTTTTCCCCCGTCTTCTAAAGGTACTAAAAGTGTCTGCAATGTAAAGATTTTATCTCAAAATATTGATTGCACGTGAAAGATCGTCGTCTAACTAGTTTGGTTCTAAATTACAGTAATCACAGGTTGGAGTTAAATATATTTGACCCTAAATCTTACAACGGCGATTAAGTTATCCGCTGTCGAATCCAGTTATTGTTTTAAGGGGTTACAAATTATAAAAATTAAGCTAAAACTATTAAAAATCTACAAGGAGCAACAAAGACACCTACTAGTTTACCCGGATTAATCCCATCGTTTGTTGTAAAAGGAAAACTAACCTAAACTCCTCAACCGGTGCCGTGTTTGCCACTTTCGAAGAGTCCTTTCTTGAAAAACGACGACAATTCACCGAGCGTCGTTTTAGTGAGGCCGACGCCACCGGGTCCGTCGAATATAGGACTTTGAGGAATTTGAGAACAAACGTTCAGCAGACACCGCAAGTAACACTCAAGCTGACGGCGTCGATTTCGAGCCACATTCTCACTCTTTGAGGCGAAAAGTTCGCGTCGTGGAAACGGAATTGAGGCCACCTTAAACAAACAAGATTATAGTTAATCTCAAGAGTCAAGCGAATTAAAACAGTTACCTTTTCTCCATAAGTATTTTTCATGCTCAGATGAAGCTCTCTGAAGCGACTAAAACGCCGCAAAAGAATCCATCGCTCCTCTGGCAGGGAAATGCGCACCTCAAATTCATAGTGAGTCTGTTTTCCAGCGCCACGAATGATAAAGCTTGGTATACAAATTATTTGTTCAGAGTCGCCTGCAACACCAAACAACATCAATTACCAAAGGACTCCACAAATACGTTAAGCTGCACTTACTGTAAGGACCAATGGAAGGCATGGATCTGGTGATGCTGGTGTTGTCATTAGATGCCAAATAGCCAGATGAGGGCAAAATCATTCCCAGCTGGGAGCCTTCCACGTCTGACGAATGCTCCGCCAATCGTCGCACATTTTCCATCGTCAGCTCGCCATCGGACAGACAACAATCGGCCCGGTCATTCAAGTTGGCGTCCTGGAATTCCTTCTCCAGCAAAACGTATTGTTTTTGCAGCTCCTGCAGTTGGGCGATCTTGTCATCTAAATCATCCTTCTCACAATCCAAACCCAATATCTTCATTATTTGCGACTTCTGGACAGCTATTTGATGCCGCAGATTGTGCATGGCGCACAGAGGCCGTGACACCACTGACGAATTCTCGCACGACGAACACGATGTGGTGTCGTCATCAAAGTTTTTGAGTGTCGCCGTCAAGTGCTGATTCGCTAGTGGCTTAGCGCTCTTCTGGACTCGTTTAGG
Organism: Sylvicola fuscatus; assembly: GCA_026546915.1. Taxonomy (NCBI): domain Eukaryota; kingdom Metazoa; phylum Arthropoda; class Insecta; order Diptera; family Anisopodidae; genus Sylvicola; species Sylvicola fuscatus. The sequence goes on along the minus strand of JANSTS010006087.1, from coordinate 35,548 downwards.
ATCCAATTCGACGCCGCTGTCGCTCATTCCAGTGTTGGTGGTGACGTCAGACGGATTGGGCGACGATCGCTGGCCGGATGGTGTAGAAAATGTTATGGAACAGTCTGAATTGGCTGTGTGAAACGTGTCGAATGTTTCCAATGTTTCGGGAGCTTTTCCATCTGCATCGGCTGATCTGGTTGTTGTCTTTAGATTTAAGGAAAGCCTGGAAAGACAGAAAATGTTGTAAAAAAATTGATTTTGCCAATGTAGGAAGTCCTTACGATTGTTTCTTTGCTTGAATTTCGTCAAGCTTCACCTTCTCCTCCAAGAGCAACGTATTCTCCCGATCAATGTCCTCCAGTTGTGTGTCAAAGGTGATCAATTTGCATGAGCTCTTCTCCAAGACGTCCTCTTTGTCCAGCAAATCCTTTTCAATTTTGCTAATGTCATCCCTCTGAAACATTTTCATTGTAAGTATCCAATTTCTCCTCTGCAAAAAGATTAAAAAACAAATATCCGATTCGTGGTTACATTTCGTTTGACTGTCTCACGGATGTACTGGGCCGAGAACCCATCCAGATTGTCAGAAACTTGCAGCAAAATAGCACTGGAGTCGTCAGACAATGGCGTTGTGTCTGCGATCTTGATGTTTAGCTGTTAATTGGTTGGTTAAGACAACACACAAAACAGAAAACACAATTAATTGTATTGTAAAACAAGTTAGTGACCATCTTATTAGTAAATTTGGTGGTGAAAAGGGGTGAAAACAACAAAAAAAAAATTCAAATAATTCAACATTAAACAGCATAACAACATGAACAAATAAAGAAAATCAAAACAAAACATCTACCTCATCCAATTTGCCCAAATCTTGCAGTTCTTGAAGCTCCTTAGCTACGTATTCAATGAAATCGCGTTTCTTTGAATCGAGCTGAGTCTGCAACGCCGATATTTGTCTAACCACAATATCAATCTGCTCCAAATCATAAACAGAAAAATACACAAAACAGAACATAAAATATCTACAAACAAAAAAACAATAACTGGGGAAGTTCTGGCGGTCTTAAGTTGCTTACACAAAAATCAGGTTGAATACCAAATTGTTGGAGAATAAATGTCTGGCAACTTGAGACGCCACAAATGAAAATTCTACGAACTCACCTGCGTCTGTTCGTTACCCTTTTCCCACAAAATCATTTCCTTGCGAGCGATCAGTTCCTGAGCGCGACAATTCAGTATTGACATGCTGTCCTGCTGAGATTGCTCCAAACGCTTGAGCTCATCCGAAAGCTTCTTCACCTTACTTTTATAGAGCTCATGCATTTGAACACGTTCCTAAAGAGGAATCCCAATCAATTACCATTAATTACCACCAATTTTCAGAAGGATCTTACAATATTTAGTTGTTTGAGAGCATTTTCAATTGTTTGCAGTATCTTCCGATGTTCCTCCTGCAGTTCTGGATCATCCCTTGACAACTGCTCCGACGGGCAGTACTGTTTTTTGTATGGTGGCTGATTGAGATGATCATCATCACTGTAAAATTCACAAAAAAAGAAATCAAAATTTCGAACAAAACCACAAAAACTGCCACACTCACCAGTACATCGAACCGTTGAGATTCTCGCGAGACGCTGCAATCAGCGACAATCTCGACAAATCCAGGCGCGACCTAGTCGCATCACTTCTCATTTTGGCGGCCTCCGCCGGATTATTAAACCTAAACATGTTGGTACGTCCCAATAGTAAAATATCACCCTGACTAATACTCTGCGGCTGGTCGATGAGATTCGCGTTCAGCCAGCACTGCGCCTGCGGATGACGCGGATGAATCACAGCGCAGCCATTTTCCAGCACTATACTGCAGTGTTCCGGATAGATGCCAAGGCCCGTCAGGACGATGTCCTGAGGCTCGTCCGCATCATCAGTGCCGATTAGTGTCTCACCGTCCTTTAAGCTGTACAGTGTGACGCCGGTGCTGTTGTCGTCGTGGATGCCTATCAAATGCGGCACCTCGGAGTCCAGCACGACTCCCACACCAGACTTGCGCAGGCCGAGTGATTTCTGTTCGCGCAAAATCGACTGAGCTTCGCGCCACTTCTCTGTCCATTCCTCGGTCAACACCTTCTCCTGGGCCTCCTTTTTCTGCAGATCCTCCAGCATTTTGGATGACATCTCGAGCAGCGGTGACTCGCCCGTCAACTGGCTCTTCAGGTTGTTGATTTCGTCGCGCAATTCACGGATCAACTTGACGTTTGGATCCTCGTTGACAGTCGGTTTGTTGATAATGTTCTTGGCGCGATTGGCGTATCTCAGTGTGCTCAAAGTCTCGCTGTAGTTGCAGTCAGCTGGCGATATTGCGGCTATCATAATGGTTTTGCTGTTGCCGCCCAGACTGTCTTTAAGTAGCCTGAAAGAAAGCCGCAGATTAAAAAATGACTTAAGTCTTTCCAGACAATAATTTACCAAGTAAGTACCGAATCGCGATACGGAATGTACAAAATCTTCTTGCTGTTCGTGGGATTCGTCTGTTCGGCCAACGCCGATATGACACTTCCCAATGTTACCAGTGACTTGTTGATGTGGGCACCCTCCTTGAGGCGCTGGCCCGTAGCACCTGTGGCATTGGCGCGTTCACTGCCCGCCAGATCCACCAGGTGGATCTTTGACACAGTCTCGCTGGGCATTTCATTCATGAAGCCCGCCTGCACAAATGTTATTGTGAAAATGGCGTGACTACGACTACTCGTGTCATTCATGTTGGTGCTCGCTGTGGTGCGCTGGATGTTGCCCCGTGAAATGCATTCCTGTATTCATTGAGAAGCAAACGTTTAAGCACTTGAGCACGGAATGTCATTGTTCTGGCCTACCTGTATCTCGTTGTAGTCATTGACGGCGTGCTGTGAGAGATTCTCGACGTACGGTCCGAGGACGCGGTGTTCGCGCACCCGAAGACCGTGACCGACAGAGTGCGGCCCCAGCAAGTCTTTGACGCGTTCGTTGTAGATTTCAAGGTAGCTGACCTGTGTCTTGTAGCCGGTGCCGGCCTCCTGGCCGAGCTTCATGCGGGCGAACATCGCCTTGCAGATGCGAGGGATGAGGCCCAGCATCTCGGGGGAGCCCATCATCGTGAAGGTTTTGCCGCTGCCCGTTTGGCCGTAGGCGAACACGCAGGCGTTGTAACCTTGAATTTTGTGATTTTCGTTTTATCTTTAGTTCATTTGTTTTAATCAGCATCTTAAGCCAAATTTTAAGCAAGTCAAACGACTTTAAAGGCAAAGAAATAACTTTTTAAAAACAAAAGATAACGCGACTCTCATTTAAAGAATTTAGATCCCAAAAACGGGCAATACAACTTAACATCAGTCATTTAATGAGAACCAGAAGATTCGAATGAAGATTAAGAAATAAGTTCACAAATCTTTGCCAAAAAAAATCTTTTGTTCACTTTTAATGTCTTTAAGAAGACAAAAATGTTTAACTTCATTAAACTGCCCATAATCTATCCAAATCGGCGTTTCTGACATCATTCGAAGTAATAGAAATCCAAAACAGATAACAATTAAAATGAGGCTTCCTAATTGCTAGATAAAAAGAATGTAAGTGATTGACACTGTCTTCACATTGTCGTATCGCCCACATGAAATCTGACCCACAACACGACAATTGATGAATGAAAAGAGCAATTGTCGATTGGTCGTGCTTCCAAACGTATCACATTTCGTTATGAAGAGCCATCAAACCGCTAAAAGATCCGTTTTGTCATACATTAAATGTATTAAGTTTCCGCGACTCAACAATGTAATCTGCATAAAATATCTCAACCGTTTATACCTTGGAAGGCACAGTCAATGACATCAGTGCCCAGATCCTCGTAAACCTGATCCTGCGTGGCATAGTGATCGTCCTCATCCTCAAACGACCAGTACGAGTAATCAAACGTAAAGTCGTTGAAGTTCTCGCGGCCCAAAGACGCTGCAGCCGACGGTGACGCATTCGCTGCGCCGATCGCCGATGAGTCAGCGCGACTAATTGACTGATGTCGCGGCTTCATCAGACGCGTTTTCTTGCCGTCCATCTCAACGATTAGCTTGGCATTCATGTCGATCTCCCTGCAAAACGACAACATTATTTAATGCGAACATCATAATAGTGCAGCTGCAGCGGTGCATGCAAATAAGGTCAGCTAAATATCGATTTAGAAGTGACCTCCATGTCCACAGCTCGTTGTTTTGACAGTAAAACGCGTAATCTCTCTTTATCTGCATTTGATGTAATTGTAACGAAGGTAAAACGCAGTCTGTTGCTTCCCAGAGCACTTGAGACGGTTATTAATGGCTCAAGCTGCTCTGGGCGCCCACGCACACATGACGAGCAAATGCTCGTCGCCTGAATCGTCTCACCTTTGATTGAACGGGCGCACCCGAACGGCCACTTTGAGGGATGCCATCACTGCGGTTATTCCACGCGCTGTGTCTCCACTGATCACTGACCTAATGTGTGTGTGTGTGTGTGCGCGAAAAACAAAACAAAGAACACTCGAAATAGATCAAAAACGTAGTTTGTTGATGAACATGATTTTTGCCTTTCTTTTTCTGTGCGCTTCCTACATAATATCTTTTCACTGCACGGTAATTAACAGTTACAAGAAGAGTTCGCCAATCGCCATCATCACAATTCACAACACAAGACGATGCGGAAACTTTGTGTGCTGGCACTTGCCAGCTTCGCAATGATGGGATTCAGTCTATTCAGCGCACAATTTTGGTCACGGAGACTGTGCTTTCAACAATAAGGAAATAATAACAAATAAAAACAATGCTCGAGCATCTGGTTGGAACTTGTGCAGCTTGGTCGATTGTTGAATTGTAAATTGAATGACTTCATATTTTGACGTAAAGACAATTGTCAGCTGGCGAGACGCGGAGTGGCGCGGTGGCGGCAATTTCATGAACTGTCACTTTTGGCCAGTGTTGCCAGATTTGAATTTTTCATCGATAACATTTTTTGTGGAACTTGTTTCTACAAAAAAATTGTTTTTTTGGTTATTAATTATGAAAATTGAAGAATAAAATATTTTCACAGATTAATTTAATTGTTAATTCAAACTTTTTTTTTCTCAACAAATCCAAAACTTTACAGTTTGAACATTTTGACGTCCAAGTGTAAATACCTTTTAGGGTGACATATGTAAAACAGTTTCAAATAAAATATATATAACTAACAAATTTTTATAAACAAATATCTTTATTTATTATTGTTATTCTAAGATTATTTTATTTATTACAAAACAATTTTCCTAAGAAAAAAGGATTTAAAGAAAAATGCCCTCACTCCAAGCCACAGTCTCTGACGAATGGAATGTCCTCCAAGGCGGCAGCGTCCAAAACTGTATTACATGCAACGAGCTTCTTAATGGAACTCCACTTTACTAGTAAGTCTCTTAAATTCCTCAACAAACCCAACAACTTAAACCATAAAATTTATTCCAGTCCTGACCTAAGCGACATTGTGATATCCCAAGAGAAAGCGATCCGCCTTCAAACCAGCGATGAAGTTCCCTGTGAAATCTACCTCAAGTCGAAGCCGTCCTATCCGATCGAGTTGCTGTCGGTCGTCTCAACGAGTCCCACAATTGAGTTGTTTGCTGGCCAAATCGCTGAATACGTTGAAACAGCGTCCGGTGATCTCATCGACGATGTGGATGGCGATAAGTTCTACGAATATCATTTTAACATTCCACGAAATGTGACCAATGTTATGCTTAAGGTATTTTCCTCAAGGTGAAAGTAATTCTAAATGGCACTAATTAAATTCTTCTACAGTTTGTGTCTCAAAGTGGATGTATTTGGATTCTGGGAATGGTAGCGCTAGTTCGTAAGTGTAGCATCAACATTTTGGCACCACAAATTGACATTGAGAAGGTGCAGGAGATGCTGGCCGACCAAAGTCTGTCTGACAACGCGAAACGCTGTCAGCAGTTTATGACCAACTTCATGCAAGCAAATCCCAATTCGGGTCCGCCCAATTTGCAGACTATTTTGGGCTTAATTAGTGGCACTTTGGATGAATGTTTAGGTGAAGAGGTGGAAGTTCAGTCGGACAATGTGGTTTCCAGTTCTGCGGCTGAGAAGAATTTACCTAATGAGAAAACACCTACAGGAAGAGATTCAACTGACTTGGTGCATACCGTTCAAGTAATTAAATCCTATTTCGACGCCAAGACAAAGCAAATCGAAGACAACATCATGAAGCAAGTAGATGAGCGTCTTCGTGCTATGGAGACGCGTCAAAACGAAAAGTTGGACGAAATTTTAAAACTCCTCAAGGACAAATAGATATTTCATTAAGGACTTTATTATAAAAATTAACAAAGAAGAAAAATAGAATAATTATTAATTTCTAAGGCTTAAATGTGTGTTTACTCCTTATCCTCGTTTTCATCAGTTCCACTGGAATCCTCTTCTTGATTTGGATCCCAGACGTGCAGTTTCTTCTTCCACACCTTGATGAGCCCATCAAACGCCCGCCGACTGTACTTATGGTGCTTTTGCGGTGTTTTCGGATGCTCCGGCTTGCGCTTATGTTTCGGCACCTGTCGCAGGTAATTGTCATAGGACAAGCTGTTTTTCCCGTAATCAATTTGCTTCTGACGACGCGCCAACACCGCCGGATCAGTCTCACACTCGTGGCCGCCACTGCTCTTGGAGCTGGTGCTTTCTTTGCGGCTACGCAATTGCGTCTCGTCCAATTTAGATTTCTTAGCGATGTCCCTGCGCGACTCGGATGGATTGTTGTCCATTGGTTTGGGACTGCGGCTGCGACTGTCAGCACCGTCTGACATGCGACGTTTGTACGGCGTCCGGATTTTCTCCTCCTTCACCAGACGATCGAATTTTTCCTCGTTCGATGTGTCTAGCAGCTCAATTTCGATTGAGCGCTCGCTCGTGGTGGTTTCTGCGGCTGGGTTGGTTCCATTTTGAGATGGCTTAAGTTGGCTGCATTCGTCGTCGCCCTCGCAAAAACTCATTCCTAATTTGACGCTGTCGGCAGCAATTCTTTTGCCGATTGGGGTGTTTAACTTGAGCGGCGAGTCAACTGCCATCATGCTGTCGCTGTCTTCGGAATGCATTTGGATTTTGGCTGTTTGGTCGACTTGCGGGTGATAAGGAGGAGACAAACAAATTTGTTTTGTTGCAACAATTTTTGGCACTTTGTTTTAAAACAATTTTTTTAACTCGTCTACGAGTTGGAAGCTAAGGACGCGTCTTAATTGTATAGAACTGATTAAAGAGCGTCTCACTGTTATAATTCTTTAGCAACTTGATGCAAAATAAATTTGTTTTATTTGGCCCTTATGCCTAGACGCATCCAAAACATTCGATTTATCAAAAATAGCGGGAGCCGGCAAGAACATTTGGGGTTGTCGCTGTCACCTGTCAGACCAGAAAATGCGCTAGAGGCGCTCGAAGCAAATTAAAGCAATTGAATCGGGCTAACCGGGTAAATGAATCGGTAAATTTCCGTTAAATTTGCAAGATTTAAATCACGTTTTCAATAACGTTCATTTTTTGATCCATGTCCAGAATTAAATCTCTCTCCCAAACTACTATGGAAAATTCCTTAAATGCCGGAATCCTCCATGATAACAATTTCAATCTGGTGGACAAAACTATAAAAACAGCCACAAAGATTAAGGTCTCAAAGTTTCCAATTTTGGGTGTCAATGAAATTCGCCATTAAGTTGTTTACGCACAAACTCAACGATCTCTAAAAAAAATTGAATAAATTGACCTCGAACCGGTGCAAACTGGATTCGGTCAGTACAGCCACCATTTGGGGATTTCCACGTTCAGCCGTTGTCTCGTGATCACGTTTTTCGCAGTCACGTGACGCACACATCGACACCTTGCCATACCATTGATGGTGATTGCCCTCAACCACCATTGGAATGCTCTCCGGTGCGCACCGGCTCACACTCAACGAAAGGATACGAAAAACAAAAAAAAAACTGCCACCGGGGAAAAAGAACCGATTAAAAGAAAACTGAAAAATTTTCATGGTCAATTTACCTGGTGGGGTCCAAAGTCTACGGCGTTTATTCGCTGCTGGCGCAAATAGTCCAAGCCAATACCGCGACGACGCGCATGTGTGCGCAGGAGAAACGTGCGCGGCTGGATCGGTGTTTTCGCGGAATAACAACGAAAACCCGTTTTCACTTCGCCGATAGCCAGCTGAGGCAACAAAACGTTCAATTACAGAGCGACCGACTGCAATGACGCAAGCGCCCGCCGCCAATACGCGAATTCGATGCGCAATTTATTCGCGCTTTACGACTCGCCACGATCTTGAGACATGAGTGATAGTTTTATAACAAGTTTTGCTGTGATGAAGACAGCAAAAGACTGCCACTACTGGAGATTGGCATTTGGTGTTTTTTTTTTTTGGGGGCTTTTTGTGATTCATGAAATGTGTCAACGAATAGTTGCGCCGTTTCGTCCATGGCGATCGGCGTTTGTCGCATTTGCATACAAAATGCTTAGGACACTGGACAAAGCAAGGCTGGATGATTTATGGCGCTGCTGTAGCATTTTTTGGCGGTTTTTGATCTAAAAGACAACTTCCTAATCGCTTCTTTTGTTTTTCAATACGAAGTACATGAAGTTTTGCACATAAGGAAACTCCTGATGGCACGTTTCACGTTATCTCAAGGACGATTTGTGTGTGTTTCAAAATGCGGATAGAAAGATAAACGCACGCCAATCAAAACATATTCTCAATCTACATAATTATCATTAACAGGAAGTAAGAAATCGTTTAATATCTGGACATTCGATTTTTTTCCAGATTAGGATGTTGTTTCAGATTAAGAAAAGAATTCCTCTACCAGTTCTTAAGCACAAAGAAACGTGTCTTGGTTTCCGTGGTTAACCGCAAACAATAATTGACGTCAGTAAATAAAAACATTATTGAACGCAGATTCAGTATTTCCACCTTGACAATACCAGTCCTATTTGTTGAAAAATATCCTTTTTGTAAAAAAAAAACAGTCATTAAACAATTCTTTGTGCAAGTACAATCAAGGTCAAATCATTGCCACTATTTAGTCTAGGAAGCATAAATAGGATATAGTAAAGAGAAACTAGTCGGAAAACCGGTTTTGACATTGACCTGTCAAAATTCGCTTTCGGCGTGGAATTTTTCGTCTATACCTTAAAAATCATGAATGAAACCTCTTGAATAGCGGTATAAATAGTTTTAGACATTTCTTAACAGTTTTATACGAATTCCATAGAAACCAGTTTTTCCCAAAAAACGACAGATCCAAGCGTCATGCCAGTCGGTCGCTCTGTAATTGGAGGTTTTGTTGCCTCAGCTGGCTTCTAGCGAACAGAAACACGAAAAAACAACAGAATGATGATGCATATAAATACAAAACAGAGAAATACAAACTTTTAAACACATTCTTGAATCTGAAAAACTACCGGCAAACCGTAACAAATTCCAGTTCATGTTTTTTTTTTCCTGGATTCTTTTTTTGGGATGCATTGTAGACATTTGAATCATTTTTTGAACGTCTCCAGACTCATCTTTTTCTGTTTATCTTTAGAAGCCACGCTTCCTGAGACCCGAAAATTCTTGCGGACCTTCCTTGGTCTCAGTTTGAAACTCGTTTGATAATTAAGAGTCGTAAATTCTCAGGGATTCTGTTTTGAATGAAAACTTACACGCGCAACAAGGCGATCTCTTAAGCCACCAAGTCATAAACATCCTACTTAGAAAAGTTTTCCACTTTTTTTGTAAAGATATTTTCAATCCTCTGGATGCACATTTGAATATCTTAATTAGTTTCACTCAAAATAGTCTGTTGGGCATTTAAGTCTTTTTTCATTATTTCATTAGAACATCTCATTCCTTAATTTATGACAAAATTAAATTTAAAAACTCGTTTTTTAGTTGTGTGAATGACCAAATTTCGACTCCTTTTCATACACCACTTGTTTGTATGGTTAATGACCTTGAAATTTGTCACTTAAATTTGTAAACAAATTAGGTAAAAAAGTTGGGCAAACTGTTTGTTTGTCTGGCCCGATCATTTGGCAAGCGCCACTAAGTCGGTATTGTTAGCTGATTATTTCTAGGCCAATAAAAAACGGATTAATGCACAAAATATGAGAAAATTAATGAAAAACGTCTCCTGAATTACACATTTAGCATGACAATACACAATTGCATATTAAAAAGTGCTGATTTCATTGTAATTTTAAGTTATTGTTCATTAATTACGGTGAATAAAATGAATTTGAAAAGTGTTGACTTAAATTCTCTATTATCATCATTTAATCGAGTTTAAAATTATTTTAATTGAATGTATTAAATATATAAAATTTATACAATAAAAATAAATTTATCAATAAGTAATTAGTTAAACATTTAGTCATACTAATTGAGTTTAATTATGCTAATTTACATTTTATATTTGAAGCAGTAGTTTTATGATTATGAATTAACGAAAATAAATTAAAATAAAACAATATTTGACCTTGAAATTAATGTTTTTTTTTTTAAATAATTATAATTATAATTAAAATCGAAAAATTGTAAAGTTTATGATAGTTTTCCAAATGATGCTTAACAGCAAACAAATTACTTTTGTCGCCCATTACCTGCGTGACTTTTTTAAATCCTCAGCCTCGCTAAATTAAAACATTTAAAAACCTGAAAATTAAATTAGCTTCAACACGAATAATTTACAATTCCATTATAGTTTATAATCATACAAACGGTCCATTTAAATAAATTACAGAGGTAAATTGCGATCGCCTGACTCACACAAAAAAAAAAAGCGCGGTTCCGCCACAGAAAAAGTTAATAGTAATTCACAGACAAACTGACAAACTGATTATTATAAGCTATTTCCACCCACTGACGCAATACCAAACCGATATTAGTTTGGCATTCTTTTTATAAATTTGCGAAAAGTCTCTCGTAGCGCTAAATTATCTCTAAATATTTATAGATATTTGTATTTCTATTATATGCCGAACGGGTCTGTGTTGTGAGTGATATCTTGAGATCAGAGTTACTCAGCAAAGACGTTCACATATCGACCACCCGCGCACCATATGCGCCAGTAAGTCTGCCACGAAGAGCCACCTTTTTCTTCGCGATGAAATTACCGCAGTTTCAGTAAATAGAATTGTTAGCAATGAACTTCGAAAAGCGCAGGCGCGCACGTGCTACTTCACCTATTGTTGTAATCGGAATTAGTCGTGCGTAAAGCCGGTAGAGCGAGGTCAAAACAAAAAAATTAGAAAAAAAATACGTGAAAAAATCTGTCAGCTGTCGATGAGCTTTTCCCACACAGTCGCCAAAATTTTCCGTTTAATTATAGATGACGCTTTTCAAGCAAACGAAAAAAAAACGTTTTAATGGGCCACTCTCGCCATGGTGGAAGCTCAGCACGCTTAAACCAATCATATGCTGAAACGCATCAAATTCATCCTCCCCCGCTTCCCTGTTGGGCAGAGTGATTTTGGTAAAAATATATTTTGGTTCATGTGGCCCAGACAACAAGACGCAAGTTTCCGTCTTCAACAGTAAAGAGCAAATAGGAACGGCCTGTTGTGAGACATTGTTTTTTAAGATTCCTAAAAACGATTCCCAGGTACTGACAATTATTTAAAAAAAGAATCCCATTTCTTGACTTGGCTCTCCTAATCAATTCGTTTTCGTAAATTGGCAACTTGGACTCTAGCAGAACACTATCAAGATCAATATCAAGAAGCTAATAAAAAGCTTACGACTATGAGATTCATCTGGGAGGGAAAAAAATCCGTCACGATTAAAGTGGCTGGAGAATACTTAATAAAAGCATAAACTTATGCACCAGCAGCACTTGTACTAATTGTTATTCTAAAAAATGCTAATAAACCGGATTCGGTAAGTAGTGAAATAGGTGCAAAATCGATTCAATTGTCACTGACTTAAAGTCATTACAAAGTCATTTGAAGTAATTGGCCAAGTCAAAGAACGGTATTCTCATAAAAACGATCTTTAACGATCTCAACGAATTAAGCTTTATATAGCTGCCAGCTCTATCAATTACTGCGAATAATCGCATAAAATTTATGTAAAGAAAACCATAAAAACATACACAACATTGAATAGTCAAACGATCGAGCAGCAGTGAAAGACAAGAAGGATCAGAAACTTGATGGAGTCACAGCGAATGGTGTCACAGCCGAGGGATTTGGCGATATAAAGACGCACGTCATCGCCATTTCTCCATGCTTCACATTGGAGAAGGACGACAACAGTGACGAGTGACGAGTGACGATCGCCGCTCTCACGATCATAAATTCTACAGCGATCGCATGTGCAACCATTGCCATTGCAATGCTCTCTCTCTTTTGGATCATTTCATCCCCACGCTCATGCGCCTGCCCGAAAATTGAGCGAGTTTTTCATGCGTTCGTAAACTTTTAATACAAGCTAAAAAAGCTCGCGAGCTGATTTGTAAGTCGTCAGTCGGCAACGGAATCGCGCGCCTTATCGACACATTTCTCGTGAAATTTGTAAAATTGTTCCGCTGAATCTTTTCTTGCTTTATTGAGTGATAAATATTGTAAAAAGATTGTTCCCCCATTTTTTTTTGTGTGTGATAAAGAACAATTATTTGTGTTTGCAATTTTATTTATAAAACTTTAAATAATAGTGCAGCTGACCTGTTTTCTTAGAATATTTATACAGAGAAAGTTTCCGCCATATGCGGTGAAAGAAGTGTTTATCAATTTTGCCATACAGGAAATAATAATAAAAAAAACATTGTTTTTAAGGTAATTAAATTTATTTTATAACTTTATTTCGTAAAACAGTTTAGTGAAAATTTTTGTGCTTCAAAAGTTTTATTTTTGTGCAAAATTCAATAGTTTTTGGAGAAAATAATTTATTACCAAATTTGAATGATTTTAATTGTTGCAATAAAAATTTAATGATGTCATAATCATCACAATAAAATGTTAATTCAAAATTTTTTAATGATCTCATGCAGATTTTTTTGCTACAATTTTTTTTTAAGACGCAAAAGTAATAATTAATGAATTTTTAAAATTAATTGCAAATTGTTACATTAAAATAGTTGAAATGTTTTGAATTATATTACAATTTAAGTACAATTTAATGACCAAGGCGTGAATTGCAGGTCTTAAAGTGAACGAGTTTTCTTTAAAAAAAAAAACAAGTATATTTATGAAAGCTTAAACACGACAAAAATGTAATTATTTAATTAACACATTCGTTTAATAGTTTACTTGTTACATGGAAAAAAATGTTTACCCAATTTAACATATAAAATTAAGCGCGAATTAAGTATTTTTGATGAATTAATTCAAGTGGTAATTTACAGGAAAACCATTAAAAACTGGTAAAATGTTGTTCATAAATAACGTAAACAAATAAATTCAACTTTTACAATTAAACGACGACTTAAGATTTTCTTCCCGGCCGGGGCCCATGCCAAGAAGTGAATAAATACGCGTTTGTCCATATCTGCAGTTTGTTCCGTGCATTTCCAGACGCGTATCAATTTTTTCATTCGTCATTCCTTAGTTCGTTCGTTTTACCGCAGCTGATCTTTGTTTTTTTTCTTTAAGTCTAAACGTTCTCATTAAAAATGCATATACAGTTTCGAGATTTTATGTATAAATTTGTGATGGTGACCTGTAGATTATTATCGGAAAAAAACAAACTACAAAAGAATTCGTTTAATATGAATATGTAGCATTATTTAGGATTAATTCGTACCTGTCTTAGAGTTGTCGCCATACTTAACTAGATAATTTAGTTAAAAGTCCAAAATTTTAAAAAGTAAAAAAAACGTTTCACATTTAATTATAATTCGAATAAACATAAATATTTAAGAAACGTTTAAAAGGAATCGATTGCGTTATATAAAATTGGTAAAAACTTTAAATTTCAAGGTCATTCAATTGTTTTGCAATTTAAATGTAATTCTGTAAAGAGTAAAAATTCTAATACATTTTTTTTGTTTCTAAATTTCTCTTTTTAAGTATTTTAATTAATAGTTTTCTTTAAACGTTCTTGAAAGTAAATTCACCCTGTAAAGTTTACTTGACCCATCCACTCGATAAATGATAAATTATGCAAATGGCATCGGTACATAAATTCACACTGATCACGCGTAGAAATCTCACACAAAACATGCGAATTTATAAATCGACTGCAACGTCAAAACTTACACGACAAAATATACGTAAAGAAATTCACACTCATAAATGTGACGGTGCATGTAAGAAACCAGTTCCACATATTGAGTGAATGTGCGTCGGCTGCACTTTTGCAGGTCGCCACACCAGCTGGACTGCACTCACCAAGCTCGTGATAGCCAAACATCTTAAGCGGCCTAAACCGTCTTAAAGTCGATAATTTACGCGCCTCAATTAGCATAAATGCATATCAAAAGAGGCGCGAAGAATAGAATGTTGAAATGCAGTTTTGACACAAAATTCCGCTTTCTTTGTCGTCACTCTTGAGTTCTGCTTGGAAATCTGTATTCAAGAAGCGTCGCGTCGGCAACAAATATTTAGATCGGCTGGCGCCGCATATGCTTAAGTCACGTGCGTGTACTGTTAGATTGTCGGGATGTCTGGCGCAACAATAAGGTGCAAACGCTAATGAATGTGAAGAACAAAAGCTTCTCACATAAGCGGAAGAAGTGCGTTCAAAGTCACGGTGTGCATAAGCTGAAGCTGGCAGCAATCGGCGTGTGAGTATGTAAACAAATTGAGTGTATGCCGCCGACAACATGCTCTTCGTTATGAATGTTTGTTGTTACTTTTCAATTAAAAGTGCATCGCATACGAGTGAAAGCTGCGGTGCAGTGCACTTTGTTTGTACGCCCAAACTGCATGCGGAAAGTGCATTGAATAATTGAAACGATGCGCCATTGTAGGTGGTCTGCCCCTAATTGCATGTAATTGACAGAAATTGTTGCACCTGACAGTTATGTGGTGGCAAAGACATTTGTGTGCAACGTCTTGTTATGCTTGCAAGGGCGCGGCGCTAATTTGCATGGAAATTGATCGCCGCCGGTCGTTTTGTTTGCAAATTTTCAGCTTCTGTAAGTACCTAATTGTATCATTACCGCTGTAAGAACAATTATTATGATCTCTTAATTGGTTATTGATTTATGGAGGATATAATTATTAGTTAATCATATATCATGCTGCATTTATGAATTATGCATGCAACATGAGAGAGTACAAGAAATTTGTGTAAAGGCCATCAATTCAATTACACTTGTTTTTATGTAAATTATGCATTTTTTTCTATAGCCTTTAATTAGTTTTAGCATATATCTTAAGATTTTGGAGCTAATTTCACGTTTTAATTTCCCATTTGCGTGGTCATTTTGTCGGTTACTTGAGTCATAAATTAATATATTGTGAATAATGTATTTAATTGATGTTTTATATTCACTTATTCATCGACTTAAGCCAGTAATTATTCTTAAGTTCTGTAAATGTGTTAATTATTGTTCTTTTTCTTCATTGAAGAATATTTTTTTCCATATGAGTCTTGGTTTTTTCCACAAGTGGAAATTTTTATGCAGATTAGGTTGGAAATTTTACCATTATAAATAAAGTAGAGTGAATTTTTTTTTATGAATTAGATTATATAAGTTAACAATTTATTAATAAACTAAAAACTATTAAGAATGTCCCATGCAGTACATTGATTCTTTATCATTTAAAATTATGTAGATAAGCATCAATAAATTTCATTATTTCATTAAAATTCATAGTAAATGCAAATTTTGTCATTCGCGAATGTTTTTGTTATCAAAAAATGCATTACGAATTTAAAATTGTAAATGACCTCTTGAGATTGAGGACATTAAACGAAAATTTATGGTTCAATAATATAAATCTGCAATGCAATTGCAAAAACATAAGCCATAAATACTTAAACAAAGGCGTTGATTAAAATTCATGGATAGGTTTTTTGTTTTGGAGCTTTTATGTTTTAAGTCGAATATTCAGAAAAAAGTTAACGTTTGAAAACTTTGAAATAAATAAATTGAGTTCAATTTCTTAATCAGAACTATGATTAAAATACATAAAAGAAAACATTTGCATAAAAACAAAACAATTATTCATTAAAAGAAAATGATTGTTGTTTGCAAACAAGTTTTTCCACAATGAAAATGCATTGATTAAAGTTTACAATTGAACAGCATTATCATAAACCGCGAAACAATAACTTTTATTTCAGGAAGACAAAACAAAGAAAGCGAAACAATTCGCACGTTTACCTCTACGGTATTATCGTAAACTCGTATC
The DNA here is from genome assembly GCA_026546915.1 of Sylvicola fuscatus. Taxonomy (NCBI): domain Eukaryota; kingdom Metazoa; phylum Arthropoda; class Insecta; order Diptera; family Anisopodidae; genus Sylvicola; species Sylvicola fuscatus. The sequence continues at coordinate 19,202 of JANSTS010006087.1, read as the reverse complement.
AAGTTCACGTCCACAAAAAAGCTCTCCTTCCTTGCATAACAACTCGGCCATATAGTAAAAGTGATAAGCTCCAAAAAAATCACGGCAACTAACAAAAAACGGCGCACGTCAGTAAAAAAAAAAAAAAAAGCGTGCAAAAAGCATACGAGCCAACGTTTGTCCCCATCATGCGAGTCTAGTGGCGCGTCTTACAAGCAGATTAAAGAGTCTTACAGACAAACGTACTCGCACATGTGTAACCTACAAGATACAAGTCAATAAATAAACTGGCAAAGCCTTGTGGCATAGTTGTGTGGACTACTTCAATAAATCAACACGATTTACGGCTGCATCATGAACGACAACCACAAAGTCGGAAGTCGGCGTCAACTGCAACAACTACAATGAAAAAGCTTTGGCGTATTCGAGTGCTCAAAAGCTGCACGAAATCGATAGCCGCGAAGACGTGTGGTTATGGTTCAAACTTCATGTACTTGAGGATTTTTTTTTCCTCACTTACCGCAAGTCGCGTGTCTCATTAACAGACTAACAGACACTTTAAACTTGAAATTCAAAGCGTTTGAGTGGTTTATTGTCACTCAATGTAAGCTTTTGAGCCATTATCTCATAATTTTCTCATGTAAATAATAAATATCAAATTAATAAAACTGATAAGACGTGTAATTTGGCTTGCATTGACAATTAAAACAATAAGCTGCGAATGCAGTCATGCAACAAATATGCCATGCAGGTCACCTGTGGAGAACGAAATTCGTATTTAATAACCTTCAGCTATTTGTCGAACACTGACAAATGAACAATTGCATGCAATAAATCTGATATAATCCTTTCAGTTTATCTGATGCCGAAGACGGTAAATACAGTCTGTCTTACAAGACAGTTGTAATTGTCTACCTAAGTGTCATATAACAATGGTAAACAGTGGAAAGAGCGTCGCTGGGACGGCTCCCACATTTCAATGAGATATTCAGCCATGTATGGCTATATTCAGCTATGTATGGCAGAAGCATATGTGTCCAGACGAGACCGTATGGCGGCTACGACGCTTGTGCATTCCGCGTTTGCTGCATAAACAAACAGTCGAATCAGCTGACTCGAGTATGTGGCATATGTCAATCGCGAATTCGGTGTAACACGTAATTTTATGTGTGGAATTTACTCCACTTGTTGATATTTATCGCTGCGGCATTTTTCTGCAGCTTAGTCAGAGAAATTGGCGATTCGCGCTACAATTTCGTATATAACAAACATTATACATAATCATCGGCGGTTAAAAGTTTGGCATTGTTTTCGTTTGTTAAAACAGTACAGGAAACTGTTGTTTTTTGTTTCTTAGAAATCATTAAAATTTAATGGTAATTTTGCAGATTTTCGGTTTCACAATTGATTATGTGATCAGCATAGAAATTCGGTTATATGATTGAACCTGTTGCAGATTTGAATTAAAATTAGATAAATAAATGTATAAATACAATATATAAATAAAATTCTTTTTTTATATCAATGCAAGAATACAATGGAATATGTCTTTTGAATAATGCAGATCAAAGTCATCTTTGGTGGTAACAATTTTGTTGTTGATCTCAAAACATTTCAAGTTTGGCAGTCTAAAATTCGTTTAAAATTATATTTATTTCAATGTCACATTCTTTAATGACATTAAAATTTAATAAATAATAATTTTGCCTTTATGCTAAAATGACGCTCGACAATTCTGGATTTAACTCGATGTATGCTCAGTTGTAGTCAAATGACCGTCTGGACTTCCGCTAAGTCGACAGAGAAAGCTTAATTCAAAACAGCTGTTAAGACATGTAGAACTCAATTTACTAATTTGCATTTTCAGGTGCAAATAATAAAATTCCGTAAATTTTTGTTTTTCACATAAATTATACTAATTACATAATTGTTCTGCTTAAATCATTTGGATTTTATTTGATTCTTTTGTGTTAGTTAAAGTTATGACAAAATCATGTTTATTACAATATAAATTTGACCTTGACTTTAAGAAACAATTTTCTCTGTTAATTGTTAAGTAATTTGTCCATAAAATATTGTAATTGTTTTGAATTGTCATGAATCATAGGTTAGTTGTAAAATGAAATATTTCTTGAACATAAATTGAAGACGGGAAATCCAGCATCGTTATAATTTAAAAAATTAGTACTAATCTCTTAATTTCAATTAAGTGTTGGAGTGCTAAAAAAAGCTTTAAAAAAATTTGCAACATTTACATTTGGGTAGATCGTAGGTGTATTTCTACCAACAAAAGAAACCGAAGAACAAAATGTGGGGCAATAAACTTGAGTTATTTACAAATGCGCTTACCTTGAACATAGTTTACATTTTATGATCGGTTTTCCAGACGTTGTTTGATTTTATGTAAACCATAAACATTTGCAACATTCGTATAATTAGCCGTTTATAGAAAACAAAATTGATATTTGCCAAAAAAAAATGCCTGCAAAGCAAAGTTGCATAATTATAAATTGTATTTCTCGCTACAAAATTGCGTGTTCGCATAGACAATTAATCCAAATACAATTTCAAGGTCAACCACCATTTGCTGGTGTTAATGTAAACAAAGTATCGAAAAGTGCATTTAAATAAAACGCATTTCCGTAATTCACAATCGGTATTCTACAATTTCGATGGAATTGCATTCGCGCTCAAGGACCACCACCGACTCAAGTCTAGAAACGGTCGCGAATGGCAGACAAATTCCGCGACACTCGGCATCTGAATGCAATTAAAACATCACAGCTGTCAAGTTCAAGCGCCATAGGTATCTAAGATGCTAGTTGCATCCGGTCAGTGTTGTCTCCAACCTAATTAGTATATATGAGAAACGCATGATTAATGCGCATTTAATTTGTATTCAGACATCATAAAGTTTGTCATTTGTGTCTTTAAGTGTAAATCAACTAGTTAGAGTTCACGACATTCAATAAAGTTGCACGTTTACCAGTCGTGCATTTATGGCGAATTTTAAGACTGTCACACACCTGCCATAAATTAGGCGGAGATTATCAATAAGAAAAATAAAAGTTGGCTAGTATCTCAGTTGTTTATGGCAGAAACTTTTCCACTTATGCAATTTCGCAGTTGATGCGGCAACATGTTTGCATAATGATAAAACTATGAGAGAATAATGGGCCTGAAGTGTTCGTGTGCCTAGCTGATTATCGCATCTTGTTCGAGAATATCAAGCGTAGGCACCGAGTCCTTCAGATTCAAGTACGGGGTTGGGAAATTGTTTACCATCTTATAGATCATAGAATGCCAAATGCTCCATAAGGTTGAGCAATCGCAATTATTATTACCCTGAAGTCGAAGTGTGGCAATTAATTACAAAATTATTTTCTAATGTAATGAAATAAGTTTTTGTTTTATCTTGTTTCTAAATATTTTTCTTAAGAAATAAATTATTTGTCTACTTAAATGTCGCCAAATACATCTAGTTTCTTTTAAATTGTTTAAAATGTTTTCACAATTAAAAAGATCACTAACATTTAATTGAATGAATTGGTAATCTTTTTTGGAAATTTATTAATTAATTAATAGAATTTTGCTGTTATTTTGTTGTATTTAAAAATGTCAAAGATAAAGAGCATTTTTATTGATTCCAAAAAGTGAATTAACGTTGAAATGTTGGGAATAAATAAAATTCTTTATGAATGACGTTGTTTCGTCTTGTAAATATTTGACCTTAAATGTCTACAATCGTAATAAGATTGCAATTTTTGCTGTTTAATACAATAAAAATCCTGCAAAACTTGAAAATGGAGAAAGCTAAATGTGAAATTCGTTACAAATTCGTTACATCCACTAAATGCAAGGTATTTCCATGCAGAAACTTACCAAAGTCGGTTGATTATTATCACAAATGAAAAAGTCTTGTAGTGGCTACGAACTACGAATCAATAAATATTAGTTTTCAATAAATATTTGAAATATCCAATAAAGTAGGAAAACAAAAAATTAAAAAATTAACTGAAATTATCACTCAATTCATCGAAGCGCCACCCAATTAACACTCCTAAATTCGCCGTGTGAATTTTTCAATTATCTTAAGAATGAAGAAAAGAAAACGTCTCAAATATTTCTTCTTCAATAATGTATTCGGTAAATATCATCATCACGACAAATTAATTTGTGATAAGTGAGTAATAATTGTCCAATTGATGAGTTTTATTAGCGCATACAAAATTTTTGTGTAAACAAAAAAGCTAAACGCTGAAACAGGCGCAAGTTGACGTCGCGTCGCGCCCGCCCGGCGCTTTTCATCTTGTCGACGGTGGCCTGTGGCCTCTGCTGACACAACTGTTTCTTAGCGGCTCGATTGCGCGATTAAATTGTTTGTACTCAATTCGATTCGTCCAGACGTGTTTCGTGTGTGAAATAGGAGCTTATTTAATTAAAGGCGAAACACATAAGACGCGAAAACATTAATCGCTTCGATGTCATAGTGCGTGGTTTAAACGATTTTTTTTCGGCATTGAGGCAGGTGTGAAGTGTGCGCCGTTTTATTGCCTCAAACGTAATTAAACTTTCTAAGTATGTGAGTTTTAGCTGGGCCTCAGGCGCGTTTTTTTGGCTTTCGAATTGTGTACAAACTGCACAAAGTTTTTGGAATTCCTTCCAAATTAAGTGTTGCGAATTGGCGCCAAATGAAGGAATTTTCGGCCAATTTTTGATTGATTTATGATTCGTTTTTAATTGACTTGAAATTGGCTGAGGTGATTAGCAACTGACTTCTTTTTGTTGCATCTTACATTTGTCTAGTGGCGTAATTTGTTTATGTTTACACTGTCTTTAGTTCCTTGTTGAAAGAAATGAGATTACATGAAAAAAATCATTTTATTTACGTGAATTTTGTTGTATTTAATATGTTTAGGACAATTTAATTAGACTGATAATATACTTAAAGTTTTATCAAATAGCTCAGTTAATATTAACATTTGGAAATCCATAAATTAACAACTAAATTACTGAATTAAGCCACAAAATATGTTAATTCAGGAGATTTGCCCAATAAATAATCATTGAAACAAAATAATAGAAAAATTAAGTTCAATCTCAAAATTATTCGAAATTAAATTATGAATATTCAATTGGATTAAGTGAGGCAGCCATAATCCTTGTCAAATAAAGATCTCTTCAAAATACCATAAAAAATCGCGAATTAAAAATTTAAAAAATTCAAATTTCTTAACATTTCCTTTTTATAATTATTGTCGACAGATTTTCGTCGGTGATCTCATATCCAGACTTACGATACGACGATGGTTACAGGCGATCAAAATGGCGCCTACACTAATGAGGCGCTAAAGTGCTCCACAATAGATCTTCACGACTCAGAGCCGCCTCACGGAGGTCTCAAAGGATCCAATGAATTTATCTGTAAGTACACAACACCAACTTGGCTGAACGACAATAATCACGTTTAATTGTCGGCCACCAATAAATTACAGCGAATTTCTATTCAGTATATGCATCCACCTGAAAGCCACACATATGGCTGACACATTAAATCGAACACGTGAGGCTTAGAATCGATAAAATCAATTAAATGCTGCTTATCATTCACTGTTTAAGTGCCGTGGCAATTGGTTTATTTTGTGGTATTCTTACCATTAAATTTAGCATTGAACTTGAAGTGATTTTGCGATTGGTCTGTGGCAAATCCGCGGTGATGTGGAAAGTTCCGTTGCGGATGACAAACCGCTGATAAAAATAGTTTAACACGGAAATGTTGATGTTTGTCGATTCTTAGCTCACAAGACACAAAGCTAATTGAATGGGGGGAAAAGTTTCATCGATGCTATACGAATCCTTAGAAATACAAATAAATTTCCACTGGTTTGTCCTTAATGGTTGCACATTTACTGAGTCCATTCATTTTCTCTACCATTCAGTGTCCAAAAACGGCGAGAAGGTGTCGTCACAGAGCAAAATCGATGACGCCAAAATTGCCCTGAAGCAGAAGCTGCGGAGAGCCTTTACACAGAAAATGCTGCAAAAACGTTTGCCCATTTTGCGATGGTTACCAAAGTGAGATCCTTAAATCCTTTTTAACAAAACGTGCTTTCCTTTAACGAAAAATAACTTCTTTGTAGATACAACTCAACTGATGCCGTTGGTGATTTGGTGGCTGGTTTGACAGTCGGTCTTACTGTAATACCTCAAGCTCTGGCCTACGCTGGAATAGCTGGAGTTCCTGCAGCTGTAAGGATTTTAAAAATATCCATCACAAAACAATTGTGATTAACAATTTCCTTGGCATTTCCAGTATGGTCTCTACGGCTCCTTCCTCGGCTGCTTCGTTTACATAATCTTCGGCAGTTGCAAGGATGTGCCAATGGGTCCCACGGCCATTGCAGCCTTGCTCACATTTCAGGCAGCTGGTGGTGTCTGGCAACGAGCTGTTCTTCTCTGCTTCATGACTGGTTTGGTGGAACTTTTGATGGGAGTTTTAGGATTAGGATTTCTCGTTGACTTTGTATCCGGCCCAGTGTCATCGGGATTCACGTCAGCTGTCGCGTTGATTATCGTCTCATCACAAGTAAAGGATATTTTCGGCATCTCAGCTAAGGGAAGCACTTTCCTGCAGATGTGGCAATCCATTTTCAGTGATATTCAAAATATTCGCTCCTGGGATACCATTCTTGGACTTAGTTGCATTGCCGTTTTACTGAGCATGAGGGTGAGTAATTGACTTGCTTTTTTATCGGAACATTTTTTTACTTTTTGTACTTTGTTTTGGATAACAGCTTTTGACAAACATCAAAATTGGTCCAGCTGAAGAAGAGCTTCAAACAAAAAAGCACAAAATCATCAACAAGCTTTTGTGGCTTATTGCTACAGCACGAAATGCCATCTTAGTGGTAGTTTGTGGTTACATTGGATACATCTTTGAGCAAGGAGCAACTGCTCCATTCAAATTGATTGGTAGCATTCCTTTGGGATTGCCGTCTTTTGGTCCACCGCCGTTCTCGATTGCAGCCAATGAGACTGTCAGTGGAGAGAGCGAGACATTTAGTGAAATGGTGTCGTCTATGGGCTCTGGATTAATTGTTGTGCCACTTATCGCCCTCATGGAAGACATTTCAATTTGTAAAGCTTTCTGTAAGTAAAAATTTTTAACTGTTAAGAGACTTTGAAGTTAATTAAAAAAAAAATTTTATAGCAAACGGAAAGCCAGTAGATGCAACACAGGAATTGATTGCAGTTGGTCTGTCCAACATGGCCAACTCATTTGTTCAAGGCTTCCCCGGAACTGGATCTCTAAGTCGAAGTGCCGTCAATAATGCCAGCGGCGTCCGCACTCCAATGAGTGGCGCATACACTGGCCTACTAGTCATCTTGGCGCTGCTCTTTTTCACGCCATACTTCTACTTCATACCAAAAGCATCTTTGGCCGCCATAATCATAGCTGCAGTCGTTTTCATGGTTGAACTCAAAGTGATTCGTCCCATGTGGAGATCAAAAAGTAAGAAATCCTTAAAAACATCCTGATAAAGGAACTGAATTCTAATTCTAAATCACCTCTTTTTAGAAAGTGACCTGATTCCTGGATTGGGAACATTTGTTGCCTGCCTTGTGCTGCCACTGGAGCTGGGCATTCTAATTGGCATCGGCATCAACATGGCTTTCATTCTGTACCACGTTGCCAGACCCAAAATTCAAGTCGAGGATCTCCGAAGTCCAGGTGGCGTTGAGTACCTCATGATTACTCCAGATCGCTGCCTGATCTTCCCATCAGTGGATTATGTTAGGAACTTGGTTACCAAGCACTCAATCAAGAAGTCGCTTCCCGTCGTGATGGACTGCACCCATGTCTATGGAGCTGACTTCACCGCCGCCACAGTCATCGACACAATCACACAGGACTTTGCTTCCCGTAATCAGCCACTGTTCTTCTACAATTTGAAGCCGAGTGTTTCCGCCATATTCGAGGGTTTGTCGCCAGTGGACTTTGTTGTCTACTATCGCGAGGAGGAGATCGATGCTTTACTGAAGGATCGTGTCTACAAAACGAAAGGTGTTGAAAGTGCCTAAATCATGTTTGTTTTTGTGTTGAGAAAGGGATCTTATCTCCCTAAGTATTATTATTTTCGTTTAAATGTTTTTCGTTTTAAAATGCTTTAAATTCGTGATGTTACTGCTCGCTCAAGGTGCCTGAAAATGAGGTGAGATAAGTTGTTAGGCCAGTAATATCTTGCCAGGACAGAAAATGCAGTGATTAATGTTTTCTGACCAGTTTCTTTTTTTATGTAAATGTGAGCGAACTTAAATGCTTCAATGAACTTTATTTACTTAAGTTAAAGATTCTTTAATTAACGTAAATTATTTTATTGATTTATATTCTCAAAGTAGCTGTTTAGTTGTACTTAATATGTTTTAACTTTTAATTATGTTTTAATCGTAAATGAGAAATATACACATCTGTGATAAGTTATATGAAAAAGAAAAATGTCTTACAATTTAAACGTTTATTTGCGCAGTGTCTTAAGTCTGAAGTTCGCGTTCGTGGAGCCAGCTCAACGATTTCTTACAGATCATCAATTTTATTATTTTCGGTTTAGAATAATAATGAAAAATCCCTGCAATTTACCTCGTCTTTTTAAAATTGTCTTGATCTTAGAAATCGTCAAACAGGTAAGATGAAAAACTTTCCTTGAATTCCAATGACTGACTGAATTATTTACAAAAACCATATCCGACAAGAACATTAATTACAAGAAGCAGAAAATTGCAGTTCAAACCGCCTAACTTTGTTAAATAAGAAAATTTTCTTGAAAGTTGACATATTTAATTATTAATCATTTCTTTACAAAACACTTATCTGCCTATACAATTAATTCATTATCAAAATATGCAATTAAACGGCCTGAAATTACATCGCGTGTCCAAAATTGCACGAATTGATCGCTTCCAACTCACTGAATTGGCATTTTTCCATTCAATTCACTTCTGAATGGATTTTTTCCTATCTTTATCAGAAAACACCCGTTCAGATTGTTTTTTTGTTTTTTTGGGTCTAAAATCGCAACAATCAAACAGCTGCATTTTTGTTCGTGGGAGACTTGAGATGAGACTTTGATTAGGCGGCGCGCGGTAACAATGCAACACAATCAACAATAAATAAACGCGGATTCGCGGAATTGAACGGAAGCGGTGGCAAATAATTAGAGAAATTGCGCGATTGTTTAACGACATTGGGATTATCTATAGATTTAACGGTGATTGTGTCGCTGAGTGGCCAAGTGGGAGGGTGTCTATGAGTTTTACTTTAAGAACAATCAATCATTAGCTGAGATTATTTTACGACGAAAGCAATTTGTAATTTACGCAGTTTTCGCAATTCGCCGCGGGAATCACCGCGAATTCTTCTGCTGCAGAGACTTGGACCGGTTTTGGTATGCGAGTTGCGTCTTGCGGAGGGTTTTTTCTTTTGCACTTTAGTACCATGCAGATGTGTCAACATTTCTTGTGGAAAACCAATAAATCTGAATTGCGACAATTTCTCATTAGGGGAATTACCAAAACTTCTATTTTACCATTACAATTTTTAATTTATTCGACGAAAAGTATGTTTAAAAGGTAATTTATGAAAATGTTGTCATGGGTTTTTGCCATATACTTATAAAACATTTGAGGCACTGAAATTTAAGAAACAGCAAAGCAAAGAACATTTAATAGGGTCGATGATGATTAAGATTTATTAATATAATCAAAATCATACGTCATTAGTCATTACTTTGAAATTTTAATCTGTCAGTTAATCGTAAAACAAAAAAAGGAAGAAAAAAGAACAAATTTCTTAAAGTATTTAACATTCTATTAACATTCTATTGACCTCGCTTACACATAGTTCTCATCAACATATTGTCAATAAATATTTATGCAACCAAAGTAACGGTAAAAGCATAAACGTTAATTTTTTTATTAAAAAATTTATCTGCAAACCGTCCACTGCGCCATCTGTTACCAAAAACAAGTAACCGGCCACTAGCTTGACATCTGACAGCATCGCGGTTCAACAATTAAACGTCAAAATCTTGAACCGCGCAATCAACACAGCAAAAAGGCAAAAGCAAAAACATAGAAATTGCATCCCGAACTTAACCACACGTGCTCTTGACATTAGAAATAAATAAATTTAGTCCTTAAACCTCAAAGAAACACAAAATGAAGCGCCTTACAGACGAAAGAGCTAAGATCTTCTTCGAGAAGCTGACAAAATAGTAAGTCACCACTCAATTCCTCCCCTAAAAACTGAAATTAACAGCAAATCTTCCACGCAGCATTGGCACAAATGTGAAACAACTGATCGACCGGCCGGACGGCACGTATTGCTTCCGCGAGAAAAAGGACCGCGTCTACTACGTGTCCGAGAAGATACTGAAATTGGCCGAGAACCTGAACCAGGAGCAGCTGGTGTGCGTGGGCACGTGTTTCGGCAAATTCTCCAAGAGCAACAAATTCAAGTTCCACATAACCGCACTGTACTACATGGCGCCTTACGCCCAGTACAAAGTGTGGCTGAAGCCGTCCTGCGAGCAACAGTACCTGTATGGCAACCATGTGCCCAAGTCGGGATTGGGCCGCATCACCGAGAACACACCAAAGTACCAGGGCGTTGTGGTGTACTCAATGAATGATCTGCCGCTCGGCTTTGGAGTGGCTGCCCGCTCGACGACGGAGTGCAAAATGGCTGATCCTCTGGTCACTGTGTGCTTCCACCAATCTGACATTGGAGAGTACATTCGGAGTGAAGATACATTGTTTTAAAAATAAAACCATTTTTTTTAATGAATATTGAGTGTTTTTCTTTTGACGGATTGAACGCTAATTGTTTGACTTGCGTTCCACCAAGCTAGTCATCGAACTGTCAGATTGGAGAGTAGACGCGAGTGAAAGAGAGTATCGCGCGCGGCTGATTTCTTTATGTTTCAGTGTTGGTGACTTCAATGAGTTCAAAGTCCACAGCTGTGAGAAACTTAACGTCGGAGTGGGTCGATGTCTGAAGCCGGTTTCGTAGTTCCATTCAGTTGAGTTGCACTAGTTTCAGGTGTTGTGCTGGAATCGTGTCTAAGTCGTCTGTAACTTTATTCTTTCTGTTCTTTGTGAATTATTGGGATGAGCTTTAATAACCATAATTTAACAGTCATGGTTATTGATTGTTTGGACAATTGTTGATAAGAGTTTTCGGTAATCAGTTGGATTAATTATTCAGCACTCCGTTTCCAGTGACACACCTCTGCTGCACAAAGATTAAGTGAATTGGCAATTAAAGAAATAAGAATTTTCACCGTGTAAACATTTAATTGTTGTGACTAAAGTACACTCCAGTGGTCAAAGGTTAAGTGAATTGTTACTTTGTTCCTTGGCTGAAATAAATAAGTTCAAATCCAGTTCATGGTGTCTGAATAATTCAGCCAATTAATTGCATTCGAAGACGTCATTCGTGAATGGAAATCAATGTTATTAAACTTTTGTGTTTCTTGTATTCCGGCTTAAGTCCATGTACTTTAAGTGGTGGCGTACTCAAGACATGGTTTATTGTTTTGAGAAAAACGCCAAAATATATGCAATATTTTTGTTTTCAATCATTTAACCCTTACGCGTTGTTTTAATCCATTTTTAATTATTTTTGGAATTTATAGTAAATCCAATTTTAATTCTTTTTAAATGTCGAATTTTGTGAAAATTCGTTTTATTCTCATTAAAAAACAATTATTTTAAAGTAGTATTTTTTAAAGGAATTAAAAGTTTAGTTTAGTATTAAAAGTTGTCGAAATTTTAATTTTAATGATAAATTAGTTTTAATGGAGCTGTTTTTCGTAATTACAGTAATTTGAGTGACATTTTGATCGCTGTAGATGATAAAAAGTAATTCCAATTTGACTTTGATCAAAGACTAAAAGGTTAAATCACAAAAAACATGTTTGATTAATAAATAATTGGGAAAATAAATATAAAATAAATATTTTTAAACATTTCAGACTTTTAAAATCATTTAATTTGCAACAACAAAAAAACAGTTTAAAAAAATGGATCGCGACTCAATTTACAACATACCAGAAGGTGGAGCAAGCACATTTGCCAAGGACCACCTCCTGCCGCCTCTGCCTTTGCCCCGTCTCGAGGACACCATGGAGCGATACTTTGAATCCATCAAGCCATTCGGCACTGCAGCCGAGTTGAAAAACTCCCGCAAAATCATTGACGACTTTAAGAATGGCGTTGGAAAGAAACTGCATGCGATCCTTACGGAGCGCACAAAAACGGAGAAAAATTGGGTAAACAATTAGTGCATAGAACAGAAGTTACAACGTTTGAAAAACCCTCATTCAAGGAAGAGTCAAGAGTTTCAGAAAATAAGAAATACGATGTCGGGCTAATTAAATTCAATTACTGGCAGTTATACCTTCTTGTGAAAGTTTTAAGCTCCTTGATTTGTTGTTGGCACAGCGATGGCTCTGAACTCAATAACATGTGTTGCAATTTGTGTGACGGTCATCCTGTTTTTGTTGCCGGTGGCGGGCGTGCAACGCTGCACCACCAGGCGAAAACATGTTGCAAAAGTTCGTCCTTGGTCCTTACATGTGTGCTTGTTGTAGGTGGAGAAATACTGGGAAAACTATGCTTACTTGACGGTGCGCTCGCCGATTCTGCCGTTCTGTTCAATGGCGCAAATGATGGTGCCGGAAGCTGTGGGCGTTTTCGGGACGCCGCAAAATTATCTGCACTTGGCTGTACGTATGATGCATCTTAGCATGGAGTTTTGGGAACTAATTCGCAAGGAGAGACTAGCGCCGGGAACTAGTCCTGATGGTTCTATTGTGTACTCGTCGTTTTTGCTAAGACGATTTTATCACACTGTAAGACAACCTGGCGAGGTCATGGATAAAGTTATGTCGTATTTTAAGACAGGTAAAGCTACTTTCAAGCCTTACTAATTCCATTGAAATAATCAAAATTACAATTTAAGACAAGGAAGGAGGTTGTCCAACTCATTCGCTTATTCTGGGACGAGGAAAAATCTTCAAATTTGATTCCCTAAATCCGGACGGTTCAATTATCTCCCCGCAGCAGCTGCTTTGCATCTTTCAACAAGTTCGCGCCACCTTAGACATAACTACAACCGAATATCCAGTTCCAATTTTAACGTGTGATGATCGAAGTCGTTGGGCACAAGTAAGATTTTGTCATCAATCTTGATTTCGCACCAAAACTACATAAAATCAATTCACAGAACCGTTTGAGCTTGCAAGAAATATCCGAAAACAACAAGGAAGGAATCCATTTGATTGAATCAGCCGCTTGTGTTTGCGTTTTGGATGAGAACTCGCCAAGGGATGACAATGAGGTGGCCCAATATATTTTGGCCGGTGACTTGTGGTCACGATGGGCTGATAAATCAAGTGTTGTCGTCGCATTCAAGAATGGCAAAATCGGATTGATTGGCGAGGTTTAGAAATTCCCAAGAAAACTCACTTAGCAATTGTCTTATATTTTCAAAATTTCAAATATATAGCATAGCTGCTACGATGGAACCATCTCAATGTACTACAGCTTCTATGCCTTGCTGACGCTGATGGAGAATCCCGACATTGACTGGGATTTTATTCCAGAGCGAATTGGTAAGGCAAGTGAGATTAAATTTGATTTGAATGATGAGGTAAAGGAAGAGATTGATCGAGTTCTTATCGAGACTGAAGAAAGCGTAAGTTTGACAAGATTTTTAATAATTTTATGGATTTGTTTATTGAGGATTTGCTTTGCAGCGTCACGCGATTCTCGTTTGCAGTGATCCCTTTTCTGGATTCGGTAAGAATTACATGAAATCCATGCGTCTGCATCCGGACGCTTTCATTCAAATGGTGCTTCAATTAAGCTACTTCAAAATGCACCAGGAGTATGAGATTTTTGATGGTTTGAATTTGGGACTCGGAATATTGATCATTTAATTTTATAGATTTGTTGCCACTTATGAAACTGCCCTCATGAGAAACTATTATAACGGACGCACGGAGACACTCCGGTCATGTACGAGTGAGGCTATGGAGTGGAGCAAGGCGATGTGTGATCCTGCTGTTTCGGTAGGAATTTTTGTTTCTCCATCTTGACTTAATGTATGAATTTTTATCAATCCAGGACACAACCAAAGTGACACTATTCAAGAAGGCAGTTGAAAATCATGATCGCTTGATGAAAGAGGCACGAAAAGGGAATGGAATTGATCGTCATCTCTTTGGATTGTGGTGTGCCGCCTATGAAGCTGACATTCCAATTCCAGAATTGTATGACGACGTTTTATACAACAAAAGGTAGTTGATCAATCAGAGAAAACCGAAACACTTGAAGACACTTCAATTTGTTTCAGTGGTGGAGGTGGTAATTTTGTGCTATCAACAAGCACTCTTGGCTATTCCATTAACAGCGGCTACGTGGGTCCAATGTGCTTGGATGGATACGGCGTCTTTTACAGCATCACCAGTGAAACGTTAGTTGAATTTTTACAGTTCCAAAACACAAACCTTAATCCTTTTTTCCCGCAGAATCTACATGAACATTACAGCCTTTAGGAAGAGTGTGAAGACAAGTTCCCACAAGTTCTCCGCCATGTTCAGAGACTGCATGTTGGAAGCGAAAAATCTGCTGGACCGATCATCGACCTCAAAGCTATAGATCAGCTCGGTCTGCATTTAATGAATAATTTTCTACTTATTTTTGTAAAAGACGTTCTCACAATATAATGGCAAACTCCTTTGTGAACACCGCGCCGTCTGTAATTCCCTCCAGCCTCATTTACATTTTCATCGCGTGAAGTGCATCTTTCACTGTCTACCTGTCTGCATCTGCAAGAGGCAAATGCCAAGTGGCGGCAGTTTATTAGAATTGCAGTCTGCGACGGTACTTGGGACACATTTCAATGCAGCGACTGCTGTTGTGCTTGCATTTAGGTGTAGCTGATGACTGAAGCACCCAGTCGTGCACTTTGCCGCGAATATGTCGACGCTAAAGACTCGAGAAATTAGTTAAATGTCTTTAAAGTGAATCTGCCGTCATTTGGTGGAGCGTGACATTTTTAAATGCGCAATAACACTTTTGTTGTGTACCGCGAATTGTGCGGATGGCGGCTTTTTATTATCGTTTTGAGGTTATTTTTACCTCAGATATTGTACAGGAAAATGCGACGAATTTGTCGACACACATTCAGAGGCGAGGCATGTAATCGGGTAGCTGAGGATGATGGTAAGTGGTTCAATCTTTTTATCATGTTCGACAACAATGTATCAGGTTTACTGAATATTTAAATGGGTGTTATCATCGTCACACGTGCTGTTCGGCACAATAAAAGGATTCGGTGATGTTGTTTTGTCTACACACAGCGCCGAGGCTAAGATGAGGACGTCCCAATATTGACTTGAAGTCTTGTGGAAATTGCGCAAGTTGCCACATTAAATTTTCATCAGCATTTGGTTGTCATGAAAATTATGTTGTAAATATTTGGAGATTGCGGATGATGTTTTTTCTTAGCATATTCTTGGGTTCTATTTTCAAGATGCTGAATTTCTTTCAAACATAACTTTTTTTAATAGAAAACTATAATTCAAAGTTCTGAATGGTCTATAAAAATAAATATAGTCTTTAAAAGATTAAACATACTTAAAAAATTGTCTTAAAGATGTTGCAATGAAAATTTTATCGATTTGCGAATCCGTAATTCACATAGCTCAAAATCTTACGTAAAACATAATTCCACCGTCTTGGCATTCCAACGGTGTAACCTGTCAAATGCAAATGCCTAAGCCAATTTTTTACCTCATTTAGCTCATAAGTACACCACAGCCAATGTTTATGCTTATCCGCCTCAACATAAATCGGTCATTGTATTTCTTTTTGTCGTCAAAATACATATACAAAACACACGGTTAACATACATTATCTAGGCCCAGACGCATATGCGTCAACTCCCAGTCAAATAAATCACCCAAGGGGATGGATACAATGGAATTAGGCGACATCCGAAGTCTGAGCCACCATCCATCGGCCCAAAGCTGAATTGGGGTACATACATAGATGCCCGAGAAGAACATGCGTATCCTCCACATGTGGTATAGATGGTCGAATATGAGATGAAGGACAACCGACAGCATTAAGAGCGCAAATGATAAATTCGTCCCACCTATATATCTGGCCATGGTGTCCCACCTTCACCGTCATATGGATATCATAGGCGAGAGCATAAGCACCCAGCATGCCATCCATGTGAGTGTGACACATTTGGCAAACATCAAAATCATGCTAGGATACATAGCATACAGTATGCACACAAGTAGAAAGCATTGAAGCGCAAACATCATCCCCCAGTTTATTCGGAAGCTTGTTTGCCGTAATGATTATGGTCCCATGCCCAGTGAGCGATGCGGCGACTGTATATTTACAGGATGCTGTAACTTGAAAAGGGGTTTTTAATTAAAAGAAATTATTCTTTTTCTAAACTTCATCCCCCACCCCCTCTCACCCAGCTTCAACCCCCATCGACTATACGGCCAGAAGTGACGCCGCTGAAAGATGTGAAACTTTTGCCGGTGCGTTTCAAAAAATGCTTAAATGCCCTTCATCCTTGTGCTCTAATTTGCCTCTTTCTGTTTTTTTTTTGTTGTTTTATGTTAAATATGCCACTCTCTAATGATTCTAATTCAATTATAATTTGCTTCAATTAGCCCAGTCGAAACAGTCGGGCGGAAGACCACAATCGGCCGCAAACTCGTGACGTCGAAGAATGTCGAGAAGCAGTCGTGGCAGTGCCACTCGAGATCAATGTGGAAATATAAGGAATCTGATAGAAATGCTACGAGAATATATATCAAATGGTGTGTCTGTGTGTGCCAAAACCTTTTTCTGTGTAATTCAATGCTTTGTGCCATTGCGATTACTCAGAACTGTGCACAACCCCAAAAGAACTAAGAGGGCTGGATGGTATCCAAGTGAAATTAAGACATCTACAATGTACTTCTTGATTAAAAGTTATTTATCAAGCACGGATGAGAGGTTGGATAGTGGGAGGAGGGTGGGGGGGTTGGGAACTAATTCACGAGGCTCGTTGTATTGATTATTGACTATATGTGTCTACAGTGGCGGTAGGATGTTTTGGGACGTCCTTGTTTTGTTATAAGAACCTTGGGTTATTTTCATGGTTTAACTCCTAGAAGTTGAATACTGGGCATATAAAAGAAGGTATGATGAGCTTGTGGATTCAGTAAATCCAAATTAATTATGTGAACTGGTCATTTTATCAGATTTCTAAAATATTTAAAAAATACTCCTTAAATCTTATCTCTGCAAAAACTCCCTAAAGATTCAATAAAAGTTTAGTTTTTAGTTATAAAAATTATTAACTATAATTTCCTTAGGGATTTTAAGTTATAAATTGTTGAATTTATCTTTTCCCTGCTTTTAACCCTATTCGCCATCGTTGACGAATTAAAAAGCCACACGATTAGACTAAAATCCAAATCGTAAGCTTACACATCTAATTTTTGACAAATTAAAAATTAAAAAAAAAACCAAACATATAAATAAATTTTCCAGAATTTGTTAATAAAACATTTGTCCAAAAACATTTGTCAGTCAGTGTAATTCTTAACAACAGTTGTTGATGTTACAAGCAAATTGGGCAGGCTGACCACCCACCCACCGTACCCCTGCCCAAACCCTCCCCGGATGACATGACAGAAGCGCATTATTCTTAGTAATTATGTATCAACACGACATGTTTTATGAGGCAGCCCAGCAAATATCTCTCCACACACAAAATACGTCTGCCCGCACGCCGGACTCTGCGCCGGCCTCAGCGGCGAGCACGTCGGCTGTAAATTATTCAGGTGAACTGTGTAACGGAATCGACAGGAAATCAATTTTATTGACACATAAACAGAAACACCTCTAAATCCCTTAATCTTATATCCAAGCCCCAAAATGACCTTAAAGCTGACTTCTCCTAGCCGCAGCAGATTGCTTCAACTGCTCCACAACTACCGCGTCGCGCCGCGCCTCGTCTATTGTACATGTATGCCACGCACGAAATGTGTGCCGCCGCGAATCAACTGCTTATTAGGGCGTCTTACAGCAACACATAAATTCGTCGAAATCACTGTGTAAATATCACACCTTTGCCAATGTGCTCCAATCAAATGGAGCTTCAAATGCCATCGCCAGGTGAGGGTATCTTAGGTATGGCTCACACGCGGCGACAGTGACTGCCTATATTGATTACAAGCGCACATAATACATACATATGCTGTAAAAGTTCAATAATTTTAGATTTATTGCCACATATGCTCGCCCATAAATCTTTTAACGACTCTTCACATCCTCCCCACCGCCAAGACGAAAGGGATGCGAAGCGACGCATATTTTCTATTAGACGCCATGTATCATCCGCCGCGCGTCTCTACATTCATATGCTGTTTTGTGTATAGGCTCATTGTATGCTGCGGATTATGCTGTCGATGACATACATTTATGCATTTACGGCAGGTTAAATTAAATCGATAAAACATAACGATCATTTGGTCGTTACATGTGTGTTTATGTGGCGCAAAAACCGTGGGAGGCTGTCGCTCAAGGGGTGGTGGCTGTGTTTGGTGGGGTGTGGGGTGGTGGGTGGCTGCGGGTGCAAATTAATTAAGTGCACACCAATGTTGTGTGTTGCTGCGAGCAGTTTGCTGTGCACTTGAGAAGGAAATCAACAATTAATCGATGGCTGCAATGTATATTTAATTAGGTTGATTTCGTCCTGAATTGGCGATAAGTAAATTCAATTACAAAATATCTAAGAGAATTAATTGAGTGGGCTATTTGGTTGTGGTGTTTATGTTGAGAAGATTAGATTTAGGTGGGCTAAATAAGTGGCTTCCTAAGCCGAGATGAAATGTCTTAAGTCATGATTCTAGGATGAAAAGATTATGTCACAATGGACAGGACTAAGTTGTTACCGATTGTTTAAAAACAATTGACGCATTAATGATGGTGGGGGAAAATTAAATAATTCATAATTTAAATTTATAAATAACTAGCTGACCCGGCGAACTTCGTACCGCCTAAAAGTCAACGAAATTCGTGTTACTTATTTATATATTTTGTTATATTGATTATGTGATTTTAGATGAATGCATGTCGTC
>JANSTS010006086.1:133594-143664 GCA_026546915.1 Sylvicola fuscatus | reverse complement strand
TATTGATATATTGATGCTGTAAAATATATCAATATGGACCATTTTCAAGGATATTGATGACTGCGCCAATTTTATATTTAATTGAAATGCGTATTTTCCTGGCAACATCCACCAATAAATAATACTGGCAATACATTGAAGCAAATAATCCTTAATATTTTTTGGGGCATGAAGCTGTGAAAATCAAAGCTTTTGAGAGTAATCTTAGATGGAGTCAAATAATAATACCAGAATATTTGCCAATTTTAATTGAACTAAAATATATAGTTTAACTAAAGTAACAGACATTGTTTTTTTTTATTTTGTGTAAAAATCGTGGGCTTATTAAAAAAATCAATTCGCTTAATTCATTTTATTATTAATAAAAAAGATAATTATATTATATTAAACAAATTTAAAAATAAAGAACCAAAGGAAAATATATATGTATTATGTAAAAAAAAAACATATATAAAAGTAAACATTAGTTTGCCCCCATCATTCTTGAACGTAAACATTTGTACGCCATTGGCTGGTGCAATTTCAGAATCTGTCATTCATAATATTTATTGTGTGTCTGCGCAGGTGTTCTTTAAATTGATGGATGAAGAGAAAATTTCACTGTCTGGAGTGTAGTTTGAATCCAAAAATCTGTGAAACAATTGTACAAGTTTGAAATAGCTCATAATTCTGTATCTGTTACTCATTAAATCTTCGTCTTTTATAGATTTGTTCTGGACCGGCCTCAATATGGCTTTTCATAGACGATGTGGAAAACGAATTACCCTTACCAACAACAATCGCACTGCAATGCGAAATGTGAGCGAGTTCAACCATGGTCTGGTTTTAAGTGCGCAGCCTCTGGTCGATGATGTTCTGTTTGAGGTTCGAATCGACGCGAAAATTCAATCGTGGAGTGGCAGCATAGAAATTGGTGTCACTACAGCTAATCCAGAAACCGTCGATCTGCCACCATGTGCCACCAAGCTAATGGACGGCACTTGGGTTATAACAGGAGACAAAGTTCTAAAAGATGGTATATCACTGATTGAATTCTATGGAAATGATCTAGAGACGCTGGCGGTCGATTTGGATACGTTGGGTGAGGGTGATCGCGTTGGTGTTCTACGAACACCCCAAAACGAGCTTGTGTTTTATATAAATGGAGAGCAACAAGACGTAGCTGCCATAAATATTCCTAAAACTGTATACGCACTAGTCAATTTATATGGAAAATGCGTTCAGGTCACAGTCACATCACCAGATCTAGCGGAATTCCCGAGCAATACACAAACTATAACTCAAAATATAGATATCCCAATGTCTGTTGATTTACTAGTTGAATCTCAAAATAGTGGCGGTGGTACGTTAATTGGCGGTCAATTGGAACCGTTTGATATGAATGATCGCCTGCGATTCCATGTTCGTTGTGGCTCTCTTGTAAAATTAAGTTCCAATTGCCGCACTGCTGAACGTCGTCGTCCCTTAGACGAATTTAACAACGGCGTTGTTATGACCCATCGTCCTCTCAGAGATGATGAACTTTTTGAAATTCGCATTGATAAATTGGTTGACAAGTGGTCTGGCTCCATTGAGGTTGGTGTAACAACGCACAATCCCACAGCGCTGCATTTTCCTGCCACTATGACCAACATGCGTTCCGGAACAATTATGATGTCAGGATGCGGCATCCTGACAAATGGCAAAGGAACTCGTCGTGAGTACGGTGAATTCAATTTGGATGAGCTGCGCGAAGGAGATCGTGTAGGAATGATGCGAAAATCATCTGGACATTTGCATTATTACATTAATGGACAAGATCAAGGCGTGGCAGCTACCAGCTCAATAGCACATTCATTGTGGGGCGTCATTGACTTGTATGGAATGACGATTAAAGTTACGATTGTCGACCGTGATGAGCGTGAGCAGCAAAATTTGGTGACCCGCCGTAATAACATTGTGGCGATGCAAGGATGTCCTGTAGCACCTGATGAAATCATTCACAGTCCAGATGTTGAGTGCCTTCCATTGAATGATCGTTTGACATTTCATTCTGTTTGTGGTACGCATGCTACCGTGACGCATAGTGGCAGAACAGCTTTGAGGCCCAGTGCATGTGACGACTTTAATAATGGAGTCGTTATCACCAGGCGAGCGCTGCGCTGTAACGAACTTTTTCAAGTGCGACTTGAACGTGTCGTCACAAAGTGGGCTGGTTCCATTGAAATTGGTGTCACAACTCATAGTGCCAACGATTTAGAGTTTCCATTTACAATGACCAATGTGAAAACTGGCACATGGATGATGACCGGTAATGGTGTCATGCACAATGGAACAACCGTCATCGAACAATATGGTCAAAATCTTGATCGGCTACAAGTCGGTGATCGTGTCGGTGTAATGCGTAAGGATGACGGTACGGTCCATTTTTGGGTTAACGGTGTTGATCAAGGACCGGCTGCATCAAATGTTCCGGAGCGTATATTCGGGGTAATTGATTTATATGGTCAGGCTGCACAAGCATCAATTGTAGACTCATTAGAATGTGAAAGTCCAGACACAGGCAATTCAACGATTTCCAATACAACACTTTACAGTAGTGAGCCGAAGCTAAGGTTTCACACAGTCCATGGACGTAATGCTCGAATCTCCAATGGCGGCCTAACTGCCAGTCGACCACAGGCACATGCCGAATTTAACGACTCTGTTGTATTTAGTAATCGCCCACTGCGGCAACGTGAACTGTTTGAAGTGGTTCTCGAGACAATGGTCGACCATTGGAATGGCAATGTTGAAATCGGCGTTACTGGTATTCGACCTGATGAAATAACTTTGACATGTACAGCCACAGACTTGGACCAGGACACAATAATGATGTCTGGGGACAGTTTGATGCACAACGGCACGGTTAAAGTACGAGGAAAGATGCCATTTAATTTGGATCCACTACAATCTGGCGCTAGAATTGGGGTTATGCGCAATGGTGATTCTATTCACTTCTTTTTGAATGGTGTTGACCAGGGCGCTTGTTACGAGTGTCCGATTCAGAATATGTACGCAGTCGTTGATCTGTATGGACAGTGTGCTCAAGTAAGTATCACTTCAGCGCAGCCTGACTTGCGTGCTCCATATGCAACTAGCGAGAATTCACAAAGCCTGCAGGCGACTTCGGTCATTCAGCCGCCTTTACTGGAAAGCAAACATCGCTGGTCATGTATTTCTGGGAGCGTCAGTTTGTCACACAACTGGACTGTCGCTAGTCGGTGCACTAGTTCGTCTCCTGCATTGTCTCAGTGCTTGGTATTTTCGGAGCATCCTCTAATGATTGGGGAGCCGTTTGAAATTAAGATCAGCGAATACAGTCCTTTGTTGGCTGGTTGTTTAAAAGTTGGCGTGACAGACTTGAACTTGACCGATGAGCATGTCCGTAAAAATATCCCATTAAGTATGAAGCGAATTCCAGCCAATGTTTGGTATGTGTCAGGTAAGATTGAGCTTTGTTTTTTTATAGATTATATACATTTCAATAAGAAAATCCTTGTAGGTAACGAGGTGCGACATAACTCAATGATATTGCATCGTTCAATGACTTCTTTAGATTGGCTGCGTGTCGGAGACCGTATAGTCTTGGAACTATCTCCAACAAGAACTTTGCGTATTCTGTTAAATTCAGAAGACATGAACATTACATTCTCAAATGTATCTGCAGTAAGTTGGTTAACTTAATAACAAGTAAGAATTGTATAATGACCAATATTTTTTCTGTAGACTGGATTCGTTGTTGTAGAGCTACAAGGATCAACTTTGGCTGTACAAGTTGTTTCGTCTCAAGGCCCTTCATCTCCTCTAAGACCCTGTTCATTGCGTCTTCAAGACTCTCTTGAACTCGGAATTGATCCACTCAAAAATCAGGACTCAATGCTTGAGTCTATTGATTCTGAGTCGTTAATATTTGAGCTGTCTGAACTTCATGGTAAAAATATTGAAATTCTCGATGAACGAAAATCCGCCAGAAGAACTCAATCATACAACCAAGCAATTGTATGCTCCACAAAGCCTCTTTGTAAGGGCCACAGTATCAGCGTAAGCTCCTTAATCCTTTTTTTTGGGAAAGTAATTAAGCATTTAAATAAATATAGATAAAAATCGATGAAGTAAATCCACGATATAAAGGCACTATTATTTTGGGAGTTCTTGGAGCCTGTCCTAACGGCAACCATTTCCCGTTTCCATCATCTGCCATACTGTTCAAGCGCCCATGTTGGCTGATTACTCATGACTACATAAATATTAACGGCAGCAAACTTCAATCCAGATTCGCTGAAGCCTTGGAACAGATTCAAGCTGGAACTATAATCACAATGGCCTTAAGTCAGTCTGGAAGTTTAGGTAAATTTGTAATTATAATACATTTTGTTATCACTGTTTCAATTCGATTATTTTCAGCTATAACCGTTGGTCAGACTGTTGTTGAAGGATTTGCTAGTGGTCTGCCACATCATGTCTACCCAGTGTTTGACTTGTATGGCAAATGTGAAAAAATATCGATTATCAACACAGAGTTTCGCAATGGAAGTCCAATAAATGAAGATATGTCCATTCCACATCATTTAAGTGAGGCAACCGAGTCATTGTCGCTCATTGATCGCAATTCAGCTCCACAATGTCGCGAAAAGGCCGATTTGGAAGTACATGAAAAAGAAACGGACATTCCTGTCGTCAATCCAGTGGCAAGCACATCCTCCGCAATGTAAATATCCGTAATTTGCTTGGGCAGTATTCATTATTTATTATTCCAGGACACGGTCGGTAGCAGAAAGCGTCTCTGAAAATCTCATGATGAACATGTCCATAAAAATGAGATCAATTGAGGCAAACAAAAACGATATGTCGGTGTCACCAACGACATCATCTTCGGCATGCTGTTTGCGAGAATCTCTGCAGCTTCAACATACAACTAATTTGAATATACAACGAAGTCAAAGCACGCATCGCTTTAATCAGCAGCCGGACAACAACCGCGAAGATGAGGAGGGTGATGCCGAAGCACCCGCCTCAGCTGTTGTAAGTGCGGAAATCGTTGAAGTAGAAACACAAAATGGTGGTGACAACGCCGACCCTTTGTTGGCACCTAATCAAGATTCAAATTATTTGGAGCACGGTAGTTACTTCTCTCTTCTTTTTTTTTTGTCTTTTGTTAAATATTTAAAAATTTCAGTTGAATCTGATGAAGACTTTGAGAATTTTGATTGGCTGCGCATTGCTCCTATGCCACGATCTTTAAGCATTTTGAATCAGGTAGCTGATGCTCTTTCAGATCCAAATCAGCCACAACCAGATGCTCCAATACAAGACGTTTCTTTGGATAATAACGCGGAGGTGCAAGAGTTATCGTCAGCAACATTTGACTCTATTTCCAGTATTGAAAACAAAGACTGTGAATACTTGAAATTGGTGATTGGGTTTAAGCGAACTCTTGTCCTGCCGGACGCTTTCTTCTCGTACGAGTCTCCAACATGTTATTGTCGGAGCTGTGCTCCAAACAGTGGATGGGTGCACCCGCTCAGCGGATGGGTGCGTTTCAAACTATGCCAACTGATGACCTATTCCAATAATTCGGCGTGCCAGTCAGACTGCACTGATTGGACAAATGCAGTCTACATGACCCGTGTCGATAAAATTCGTTCTATTCTCGACCACGGCCAGCCAGTGCCGATGGAGCCACGAGAGGGTGCTGTCAGCCACCAGAAAGACGACCTCGGCCCTGGCGCTCATTTAGTGCTTAGCTCTAGACCGATGATTCAACAAGGTCCTGCACAAACATCGGCTGCACTGATGCATCGATATGTCGCCGGTTCAGTTGGATACACCATCGGAACCGCATTTGAAGTCAGAGTCCGTGAACAATCTTTGTGTGCGGTGGCTGCAACTTCAGCTTCTGGAGGTGCTGATAATATGCGGATCTGGACAACCAAAGAAGCAGGAGCTTGTGTTTTGTCTGCTTTGCTATTAAAATTAGATGCTGAAGAGGCAAGCGATAGTTTTTAGGAGGGTAATTTCTTATTCTTCAAAGTGTATTCTCAGCTGCTCTCAGCGCAGACACATCAAATGTTATGCTAATAACTGTATTTACATATGTAGAAAAATTAGTCGCTTTTAAAGAGAATAATTCTCTTTATTAAATTATCTGTCGCTTAATGGCAAACCAAAAAAATAATAATTAAACAAAATATCTGTATTAATTTTTGATGCATCCTTCAACTCCCACCCTTTGAGTATCGTTTCCAGAATTTTTTGACGTCATCGTGACCATTCTTTGTCACTACCATCGTTCTAGTGCGTTCATTTTGCCACACCAGTACGTTTATGGATTGGGCGTAATCGCGAAGTGTCAGGAAATCACCTGTCGAAAGGAACTGGTTGTAGACAACACCCTCAGTGTAGGTAAATCGATTTCGTTCGTTTTCCCAAAGCTTTATTTGATCGACTACGGTTGGTGGGAGCACTGACTTTGAATTCACCATTGACTCTTGGCAGTACATCTGTAATATTTTAAATAGTAATCGACATTGTCAAATTTTTGATATATTGAAAAATAATTACGTTAGGATGGGCATGCTGCTCCAAAAAGGCAACAATTTGATCAGCAGTAATGCCACCGCGTAGAGCCAGACGTACGGAGTCTCGTGTAAGAACACCAACGACGAGATTCGGAAAACGATAGAGAAGTTCCGTAAACAGTCCCAAGAGTGCCACTTGTAAATTGGAATCCGTGTAGGCGTACACACGATAGTTAGTCTCGACGACTATATAGCCTTTCTCCTGTCCCGTTGTTTCCTCCTCACTAGTTGTGATTGGTATTGCATTTTTGTTAGTGATGTTCAAAGCTAGACGAGTGGGGTAAAAGCGGCCTGCTTTGCGCTGAAAAATCAATGTCGTTTATTATCCAGTTTTTACCTTGTGTTGAAAGTGATTACCTTTCTTTGATATACCAATCCAAATTCTCTCAAATGCTGCAAAAATGTCAGCAATCCGGCACTCAGGCCTTCAGAGCTGTAATCTCGACCAAGCGTCGAAAAACTCAATTGAAACAACATGGACAAGCATTCTGGTAGACTCAAGCCAACTTGTTCGCATGTATCTAAATACTGCAACATGAAATGCCATACTTGTGCCTGAGTGTCCAGCAACAAGAACTGAAAGCCCTGTCGCGTTATCACTGGTGAACTGTCATTATCATCAGGTTTCATTAACTGGGCATGGAGCAGAATGCGCACCGCATCTGGTGAGATTCCCTCGCCTTCCGGCCCCTTGGCATTACCAGCACCAACCATGTAATGTAATACACATCGCCATCGCATCATTGCGTAATTATCCAAAAAAGCTATGTCACGCTTTTGTTTGGAATCTGTATCCATTGTTGTTGACATTGACCATGGGCGTCCTCTGAAACAAAACAAGATAAATATTAAGTATCCATTGAAGAGATTTTGTATATCAATTACCCTCCAAGAAGTGCAGTTTTTAAGTTACGCTTGAATGTATTTGAGAGCTCCCACCCATTTAAACCTCCGGGTATGGGGGCTGTCCGCCATATATCTAAATCACCTAAGACTTGTGTAGCTGCCGTGTGCTCTCTGTAAACATAAAAGTCGTCATAATATATGTTAAAAGATGGTAATAAACAATTGTAAAGTTACTTTGCATAATGCTGCGATCCCCAAGATGAAACAACCGCCTGTGGTACTGGTTGCTCAACAAACAGTATTCGTATCACAAATTGTCGTGCTATTTCGGGAAGTTCGCGATAAACGGCCAGACAAATGGCTGGATAATTATACAATCGGTCTAGTATTTCAGCGGAGCGACTCTTAAGGTATTCATAGAGATCTTTGCACTGTAAATTTGGTGGCTTTGGTATGACTACCTTTGATGCTTTTGCATCAGACATTTTGGTAACTGTCTTGTTACTTGCACGGTTTTCTGAAAATTTATATCTTGATCTTGATATCTGAATCTTAACAACGGTCCTCCCAGAACTAGGTCGTTAAAACTGTGCCGACCTTTTGCTTCACAAATCGGCAATGATAGATTCAACATAACCTAAAATTGATAATGTACTGCAATTTTATTGTTGATATTTCATTATATTAATTTGTGTAAATGTAACATACATTTTTTATGTTTAGATACACATAAAATCCGCGGGAAACGGTCATAATTTCGTACTAGAAATCGTGCGCCGGTTATTCAGCACAAATACTCAGAGTCGGCAACACTGGCCTCATATTGTCAGCCATGTTTTTTTAGTAGAGTGAAAACATCCCGCTGGTTGGTGTCATTTTTGGGTTGGCCACAGCGTTTTTCTATTAAAATTAATTGCCATACAAAGTGTTTTAAAGTAATTAGAGGACATTTATTTATGTAAATTTGTTAAAGTGCAGTGTGTACAGTTAAAAAAGGTCCGGTACGGTCCGCACCAAAGTGACAGCCAAAGAAGCAAATGAAGAAAAAAGAAAGAAACGGACTAGGGAAAACGCGATAGGAAAAAAGCAATGGCGGCCAACAATCCCACCACCGTCAAATGGGGCGAATTTCTTGTAAACGCCATCAACGCCAATTTCATTATTGGACACTAATTATTTGGCATTTGCGTCAACTGGTAATTTGAATTAAGTGAATTCTAAGTGTTTCTTCACCCACCCTAGTCAGCTTGAGTGTTTTCAAATCAAAAGAATTGGGAACTTTCCTGTGAGTTATATTTGTTTGTGTTCGTGTGTGTGTGTGCGTTTTTTGTATATATATATATATATACCATGTTGATTTTGTAGCAGTGGCGTTTATATGGTTATATATCATTTGCCTCCGAACATATATATATATATATATGTTTATATATATAAACAGTGAGGCTATCAGCAGTCGCTCAGGGGCGTCGGTGTAGTTGTGTACTAAAAAAGAAACGAAAAACGGGGGAAAATTATGGACAGTGAAGAGGTTCTGTTAGACGATGATTTTGACGATCAGGCTTCATCCGATGTTGAGGGCGATCAAGACTATGAATATATTGGCGATGCTGGACAAGCACAGCAATCTGGAGGTAACGAGATTGTGAATCCGTTTGGTATTTAGGCATTTAGACCGAGAACTTGATGGCACAATGTTTTTTTAGTACAATATTTGACATTTGACGAATTTGTTATTTGTTAATATACGTAGATTGTAGTTTAAAAATGAGATTAGTATTAAAAAAAATCAAAATTTAGTTCATAAATGCGCTTTTCTATATTGTTTGATTTTTTCATTTATTAAAAAAAAGGAATCTTGGCCTTTTATTTTCTTTTTGTAAATATTTCTTCGTCTTAGACATATTACTTAGTTATTAATATGAGACGTACATTTTTAATTTACGCATTCTTTAAAATTTATACATTTTTTATTACTTGCAACAACGTAAATATATTGCGTTGTATTTTTTTTTATTATTCTTAAACTCAGCAAAATTGTATTGTATGGCTAATCGATTTTTTTTTAAATTCTATCATTCTTAAACTTCTAATTTCCAACACAATGCTTTACTACTATCTGACAAAACAAACATTTCTTGAACTCGATGAACTCCATCCGGAAATACGAAAATGCCCTGGAGTTAACGTTACGTCCGAAAAAACGATTAATTAATACATACACGTTAATTTAAATATTTGTCCTTTTAATTGGCATTAATGGTCAATGATTTTCTTTACCTCAAATGTGTTTAGTTACATTTTAGAAATTTTATTCAGAATCAATCGTAATTAGCCTCAATGATGATATAAAAGAATTTTAGGTTTTTTTGAACTCCTAAGAGATAAAAAAAAAATTTAACATTGTTTTTTTTTATATGATCTAGTCCCGCAACGAAACTGAATGCACACCTAAAAAAAAATCATTAGGAAATATCGCTTAATATTTAATCTTTTCATAATGTTCTTATTTTCTCTTATTCGTGTATTTATTCCAATGCAAAAACGCATTAAAAGTACATTCATGTTTTTTTTTGTGTTATTTGTTATTTGTATAATTAATGGTAATCATTAAATTATAATCCA